>APFE030711154.1:15259-39748 GCA_000404065.3 Pinus taeda
TGCCCCCTAGCACTGTGCAAAACACTTGTGCCTCTCGCATTGCTGCAGCCTGCTAGCTATGCACTGTCCTGGGATTCCCTGCACTGTCGCTCTCTCTGTCGCTCCATCCGCATATGTCTCTACCCAATCAGTCAGTTCCTGCTACTCCTCATCGGGGCTCCTGTAGCAAGGTCTCATCCAAGAGGTTGGGTACCTCAAGGATCGTACCCCTCCTCCTTGGGACCATCACTCTATATCGCCCCACCTCCTACCTGGAAGTATGGCTGCATGTGATCCCTCTGCCCACTTGGCTTGAAGTTTTCCCCTACTAGAGGTCTCTGCATGAGTAGATGTCTCTACTCGATCTCCACTCAGCTTCCCTTGTTGTAGCTGCTCCACAACCTCCTGAAGCTGCTGCACCAATCGTGACTCCTCCACCGTTGTCTGATACTTCTTCTGGCTCTGCATCTTGAGAGGTAATATACCCTCCCTCTCAACCACCAAGTCTCCATCAGTTGCCTTGTTGCTCAACACTTTGCATGCATCTTGAACCTCAAGAGCATACGAGTTCTTGACCCATGAACCAATCTGCTTCACCTGTCTAGTGATGATGTGTCTAAGAAAAACCTTTCCCTTACTGAACACTACATCATAGCCTCTGTCTTGCAGCATCGCGATCGACACCAAGTTTCTCTTCAGTCCTGGTACATACTTGACATCGGTCAAGGTAATTTGAGATCCATGCTCCCTCTGAAAAATAACCGTGCCTACACCTGAGACACTATACTTCTCATCATTACCCATCGCTATGAGTATCTGGAGATCTTTCTCCTCCAAAGTACTGAACAAACTATTGTCGCCGGTCATGTGGAAAGGAGCTCCACTATCAAGAAAGCAACCACTTTCCACCATGGATGAAACTATGCATGCGAAGAGTGTGAAATCCAACTCAAACTGTGAAGCAAGTGCCTCACCTTTAGATCCTTCCCTGGATCCCTTCTTGGATTTCCTCCCTGGTATTCCGCCTAATCTCCTCTTGCACAAGATGCGACCAAAGTCTCTCCCATCCTGGCAATTTCTCCCGACCATTGACAGAGTCCTGATAGGAATTCCAACTCTTCGGAAGACCAAGGAGAGCCAAGCTCACCAAGTCCTCATCATCGACAATCACTCCCACACTTCCCAGCTCATCCCGACATTGGGTGAGCTTCGTGAGATACTGGGGCATACTGTCTCCATTCTCACACTTAATGTTTCTGAGTTTTATCCTTGAGCGCCATTCCACCAGCTCAAAATTCAACTACTTCTATTCTAAAATTAGTGAGAACAAAGTATTTCTCGTATAGAGATCAACTATATGGGAATTCACCGGATATCTCACCTTCCAAAAGAAGGATGAATCCAGAAGTTGCCTGGCCCGATTACAGATTCTGCCTGAAGAAATAAAATGTAAACACTTTCTGAATAATAGATCCGATGATCAATCCTCGCTTTGATATCCTGTAGAAATTTTTCTACAAATCAACCAGCTTCGATAGCATGTAGAAATTTTGAATAATATGACACTTATTCATAGAGATTATCCTGATTATACACTATTTGCGGAATCATGCATAATACATAACCTCCTCTATGTTGATCATCAATTTTGCGGAATCAGAAACATTTGCATGCGCACATTGAAGCATCAATCACACATATCAACATAGTATGTACCCAGGGAAAGCATAAAGCTAAAACCCCAACTATCTGTATATTATATTGATTGAGAACATGTAACAATACATAGTACAATACTCCTCACAAGTTCTCAGTACTATCTCCACCTGTTACACACAAACTAGCTCATATCTGAATCAATCACAGGTTCAAATCTCCTCTGCTGCTTGCCTGCCTCCACTGCGCAATCCTGCATGAGAATACTGATGAATGAATGATCCAAATTCGTATTTCCCTTGGATATACCACGCAATCCTCATTGGCAATACTCAATCCCACTGATTGTGCAAATCACATGCACAACTATAGTCACAACTGATAGCTGTCTTACCCTTTCACTCACCTCTAACACTTGTCTCTACTGAACTGTCCATGCACTGAGTTAACTGATGTATTCCTCAGTTGATTCATGAGTTAATAATTAGTGAATTAATTAATAATTAATTCACACCACTCATCACTAGTGTATTTGTTAGTTAGACTAAATACAATTAGTTCAACTAAGTCAAATTGAACACAACTCCATCAACTCCTCATTCAACTCCACCAAACTCAATCACTTGAGTTCTCACTGAAGTCCTTCATGCAATAGCTCAACTAACCCATAAGAAAAGCGTATTTCCTTCTGGCAGTTGCATGTGCCACATCCGTAGCTCGAACTGAAGTGCTGCAAGAGGATAAGATAATGTTTATAGTCCAAATATTATTAAGAGCTAATAATATTCGACTGTTCTATTTTTAGCCTGGCAGTCTAAAAATAGACTCCGCCCACATGTCTAAAAATAGAAGTCCATCTATTTTTACCAACATGACCAATCATCCATAAATAGCATCTTGCAACTCATAGACCATGATCCATATGTCTAAAAATAGACATAGTCTAAAATTAGACTTTGTGCCAAAAATAGCCTGCGGTTCCACTTAGTGAAGGCGACTTCTTTTCACTAAGCTCCATCATCTTGTTGCATTTTCAACAATTGGTGCCAAGAATCGTCTTAGATATCTTTAGGGCACAATCTCTCATGGATTGAGATACACTGCCAGAAATATGAAGCTGCATGATTATTTGAATGTTGACTGGGTAGGTAGTGTGGAGGATTGCTAGAACACTTCTTAGTGTTGGTTCTCTCTATATTTTGCTTCGATATCATGGATGAGCAAGAAGCAGAAGTCAGTTACTATAAGCACTGTCAAGACTTGTTAACCCTGCTACATAACTAAGGTTTTGAAGGCCAGAGATAAGTTGAACGTAGCGGTGGTGCTCAAAAGAAGCTCATGGCAGTGATCTTCCTTCTTCTCTTTTACTCCACTTACTCTCTTTCACGCCCGCTGCCTCCTTTTTTCCTCTAAAACCCAACATAAACCCCTATTTCCTCAAGCCCCGAGCGCAAAGCCTAAACCCTCATAAAGTCATGTCCACATGATCCCGTGCTTCCATAACCCCATCATCACCTTTAAATCACAACCGTTCACTCTTCCTGCTGATCCAACGGCTCCTGTCACTTCAAATAAAGTGACCCGCGTGATCAAAACCCCACCGTCTGATCATTTCCGCCACGATCAGATGGCGTTCGCTCTCCTCGTGTCCACAAAGTGTCGGGACGATAACGCGCGATGCAGAGTGGTTTCCTTTCTCCTCTGCCGCCACACGTCACACTTTGAATGGGATCGCGCACCGTTGTCCTTTTACCACCCAACATCCTACGGCGGTGCGATCAATACCGCTTACCACCCGGTCATCTGTCCTCACCCGATAACCACCGCGCGCTTCCACCACCCAACGACCGTTAGTTCTGTCCACTTGAGATCCAATGGCCCACGTTTATTGTGCCCCTGCTTTTCCCGATAGCCCCCGCCAAGCCATCTCTGTCGTTTATCTGCCCGATCCGACGACCAATCTTACTCCTTCATCTGACTCGTCCACCCGCTATGTAGTCCGCGTCCCTTGACTGTTCCGTGCACCCGAAGGACGAAGGTGACTAGTCTTCCAGTACTGTTTGCAGTTGCTCCTCAACCAACATATTTAACAGACAGTATGGCCGAGGAGGAAAAGGACGGAGCGCGAACAAATAGCTGCATTTAATAGTTATGGGGCCTCATTGATACAAGCACTCCAGCTGTTTGAGAGGATAGCAGAGCATAGGTAAATATCAGATTCATCCACTAAAGCAAGCAAACGTACTCAGAAGCTCCATCAGACAACTAAATGCGGTTGGTGGTCAATTATGACCCCTCCATACCTAGAATGGCCAAGTGCCTTTGTATTGAAACTCTATATATACCCAGAAACAAGATGTAATCAGGGTTGATGGTTGATGTTTTGATGTAAGGTTCAATTTCTGGAGACTGTAACTATTTTGATACTTGCAGCGTCTTGTCTTCATTTTTAGCTAATACAAGCTTCTTTTGTTGTTAATTGCTCACTTTTCATTTTTCCCCTATTCGAAGTTGTGCCTTGTATTTTTGAGCTCTTCATGTTTAGCATTAGAGAAACTGTCATCCTGTCTCTGTGTTAAAGTCTTGCATGCATTTGTGAATAAGCTATTTAGGTTTCTTCTCTCCTAGTGCCAGAGAGCTACCATCCTGTCTGTGCATTAGTAGATTAGATTTGCAGAGTTCTTTACTGGTTGCAGCTGAGCATCACATGGTCTTGTGCATCTGCTGGTGTGGTCAGTGTTCTCCGTATTCACCCAATCCTTAAACTGTGAGTAATTGGTGGTCTAAAGCCTTGTAGTCTGGGGGTGTTCACGCATGTTTGGAGTTAAGCAAAGTAGAAGTCGTTATCTAGCTTGAACAAGCATCATTCCTTCCATTCATCCATTTGCAACAATAAGTTGAATTTATATGTTCCCAGGCATCTCTGAGCTACAACCTAGGAGAGTTTCTTGGGGTGATAACAAGACCGAGTATATAGCTACGAGTATGATATCGTGTGAAGCTGCCTAGTTGTGGAAGTTCTTTTGTGAGCTATTTGTACACATGATGAATACCACTGTGATTCTTTGTGACAGCGAGGGGGGGATTTGATTATTGAGGAATCCCGTGTTCGATGATTTCTCTAGCAGATAGACATCATATACTACCTTATCTGGGATATGGTAAGTCAATGAGTGAGGAGGCTCCATCGCATTGAGACTGATGTACAGGTCGCAGACACTTTGTCAAAGCCCCAGGGAAAGGTCAAATCTGTGATCTTGTCGAATGACTTGGAGTCGTTGAGAGGCCTTCATATAAGGGTCCTGCATGTTGCATGCATTAAACTCTAGGAGCTTTGGGGGGGCTTAGGGTACTTACTGGAGTGACATACAACCACAGGGCGACTCACCCTACCCTGGTGGTGCGCTATGTACAGGGTGACAGGTTCAACCTTTCCCTGTGATATCCCGTGGAAACTATGGAATAGGTTGATTAGTTCTCCTATGGGCCGGGATGATTAGTCCTCCGGTGGCAACTATGGAACAGGATGATTAGTTCTCCTGTGGACTGAGATAATTAGTTCTCCCGTGGAAACTATGGAACAGGATGATTAGTTCTCTTGTGGGCCGGGATGATTAGTTCTTCTGTGGCGATTGTGGGATAGGATGGTTCGTTCTCCTGTGGACAAGATGATTAGTTCTCCTATCGAGGCATCCTACCCATGTAGTCTGGGACTCATGGGAAGTACCTCTCATTTGATCAATGAGCAGGGAAATGGGGTTAGGGACCATAGTAGTACTATCGATGGATGCATCATTGTATCTACCGTACTCCCTATGCTAGGATGACCTCCATTGATTTGGGATCAGTATGAGTGGTTTGAGACATGCTCTTGTGATATTGATTTGGGATCAATGAAACTGACTTCGGGTTAGTAGAGAATGGTATGAGACATTCTCGACCAATTCTTCTTATTCATGGTTCAGCAGAGCAGAACTGAGCAGAGCTTAGTAGAGCAGAGAAAAACTAAGTAAATCTTAGTAGAGGAGAGTAGAGTAGAGCAAAGCAGAGTAGTGCAGGGCACTAATGGCAGAGATAGTATAGTCGAACATATGGATTAGTGAATGGAGTTCTCCCAAGTTGAGAGGGAGTGTTAAAATTGGCAACTAGGGCCAAACTCCATGTGTGTCATCTTATTAATGGCAGTTGATATTTTTCTTGGATCCCTCTCATCGAGAGGTGTAGGATTGATCTAAAAATCATCTGATTCCGATAAGTATTCATGGAGATATGAAATTATTTGTGTTATGGGACAATTCGTCAAGGTCGGCTAGCAACCAAATATACCCCACTTGTGCTCAACGCTTTAGTATAAATAAAGGAGGACTTCAAGTCATTTGACATCATCTCTTGTGATCTCACCCTCCACTTGTTTAGGTTTATTTTGGAAGAGGAGGTCTAGAGGAGATGCCTTCTATGCAACCCTAAAGAAGGGTCATCTAGGAGATCCCTAGCCATAGATCTAAGAGGCCCTAATCCATAGCTAGAATAGCCCTAATTCGCAGCTAAAGTGAGTCCTAATCCACAACTAAATAGAGCCCTAATCCATAGCAAAGGGAAGGCCCTAATCCGCAACTAGAGGAAGCCCTACGATGCCCTACCTAAGGGTGGTATGGATATACCCTAACCGCAAAAACCTAGAAGAGAATAGGAGGAGTTTTGGAGTTTGGACAGCGTGGGAAAACAAGGATCTGAAGTCAGCTACAGGAGGCCAAGTGGCTGAGGTAAGTGTAGATAGTATTAGGGTTGGAACAATGATATAATCAGGATCCGAGTTTGCTGTGAAGAGGGCCAAGAAGGCTTATTGTTAGGCCGAGTTCCTAAGGGTCAAACACGTTGCTATTTGGAAGTTATTTTGGCACATTTTTGGAGGTTTGTTGCTACAAGAATCTATTGTGCTAGGTCACATGCCATAGTACACAACTAGAGGTTGTGTGAGGACTGTCAAGGGTGGATAGTAACCTAAGAATGCAACATGGGTGAGGAGGAGACCTATGAGGTTATGTCGCAGCCCTTAAAGGGCTAGTTTGTTGACTGTGGGATAAAACTAGGGCTGCTACAAGTGCCCTAATTAGGAGTGCAGCAAACAACTGTGCAAACAAATGACAACATGACCTAATGACTATTTGGGCATGTTGGTGTTGCTGGACATATTATGGGACAACAACTAGTACAACATAGTGCTATCAACATACAACGATGGGTAGCAATGCACCATAATGTAACAAGGGTGCAACATGATGTGATGCATAATACATCACTATGTATGATGCAGCTACATGAATATATCAGTGATGAGTGTAGCATTGGGTGCAGATCCGTGATGAGAGCAGTCCAATGATTGAGGAGCACAATGACAAGAGAGCAACATGAAGTGCATGGCATGGTCATTAGGTCCAGCGCTGTGATGATGAGTGTAGCATGGTGCAGCACGGTGAGGTGCAACATATGGACGAGATGCAACACAATGATAGGTGAAAGAGCCACCTTGGAGAATTAGTTGAAGAAACATGTCTTCAACTGATCTCATGTAGAGATGATTGATTCTCTTATCTAGAAAGTCGAAGTGTCTGTTGTAATTGTGCTATCTCTCTCTCTCTCTTTGCTGAACTATTGAAGAACATATAAGAAGAATTGATCAAGGGTTTCCCCACATTGGGGTTTGTCCCTGGCTAGCACCACATCTTGTGTCCTCCTGTCTTGGCTTGTCTTCTGCGATTTATGTTTATGTTCTATTTGCAGTTTACTTTAATGCTGATGTGATTGCTAATCTGGAAAAGATATTAAGCTAACTGTGAAAATTGAAATAAATTGCTCTAAGCATAGAACATACCTAAAATTAACAGAAAGGTACAATTTCATTTAATGTTATGTTTTGATTTCTTGAATAATATCTAGATGAGTTCATGCAAGGCTATTGGCACAAGAGCTGTAAGTACAGGTACAACTATCATTCATGTTGAGGATGGACATTCCTGAAATAAAAATGATAAGGAAGAAGTAGCCATATGATGAAGATTCCAGATATGTATCAAGAAGGCCACTTTCCATGAAGAAAGGAATGCCATGACGAACCAAGAAGGAAAGTGATCGATGGCTAATGCCCTACAAGGAAGAAGCTTGACTAAATTTCATGACATCAAGGAAATTGATCAAGCAGTTGAAGGTCCCATGAAGAAGAAGCTACTAATGAAAAAGAGAGTTCCTAGTTAAGAGGGATCTCTGACAAGTCCCTAATTGAGAGGGAGCTTAGGCAAGTTCCTAGTTAGAGGGAACTTGGGTACATTCCTTTATAGCAATGGACACATCCTCCCTAGTTAAGTGGGAGAGATAGACACAAAATTCTTGTCTTCACTTGTGAAAAAAAATGGAGGATTGGGTGATCATCTGGTATCTGATGCTCTTTGAGGATGTGTAGGTCATCCAAGATAAGAGTAGGCAAGAGGACCGATATTCTTTGATAGTTGGGAACCCAAGATAAGAATAGTCCTAGAAGGTCATCCTCAATGAACACTTGGGTTGGTATGTACCTTGAGCGACAATGATGAAGGTGTCTACAATAATTGGTCTCACCAGCGTTTTAGCTCATGGTCTCGTGGAGATATGGAGCTGTTAGTCAAGGCCTTGCACTGTGACAATGTTGGTTGATATGATGCTCTATATATGGGCTACCAATCCGATTCTTCTTATGAGAAATTCTTCAGATTGAGAATGACCAAGTACCATTATGAATACCTCCCTAGTTAAGAGGGAGTGTTGAAGAAAGTGTAATTAGGTTCGGTCTTCATAAATGTAATTTTTATCTTTGTACTTGTAAAACAAAAGAAATATTATTTTTGTAAATTATAAAATGAGTTTCTTGCTCATTACATAGGTCTAGCACATGCTATAGGAAAGTCAAACAGTCAAAGAAAATATTAAAGAGCTCTTCTTGAGCATATATAAATGTATATGAGTCAACCTAAAGTCTAGATCAACCCTCCAAGACAAGCACAATCCTCTCAAAAGAAGGCAGCCAATAAAACAATGTAAACGACAGTCATGTCGGCCTCAAAATATATATAAATGTCAATTTGGCTCATATATGGAGAAGCAACAGTTCATTGTGACATGTCGACTTAATATGTGAGTCAAACCACTATAAATAGGCACGTGAATTCATAATTATAGTCAAGTATGTTTGAACATACCTTCACAACTTCAGAGGGCACAGTAAGTACAAGAATTTCGGATAAGTGCAGGAGTGCAGGATTTTAGATGGAGGGATCTCTATGGTTTTCAGTGATGCCTCAAGCTCCTCATAGTCTCAATGAAGCATTGTCTAGGCATGCTGAAACACAATCCCAGTCATAACATATGTGTGGTGAAATACACTTTCGACATACCTCTGTCTCAGGCATACTATCTCGACATTTTTGTGAAGAAGAGGATCACCCTCAGTCTCGACATACACTTAAGATGAAATTATATTTTTGAACATAGAAGTAATCATAAAGACACAATCACAAGGATGAAGAGGATCTCGATATATATATCTTAGCACAAATATCTCAGTGTTATTTGAATGGAGGAGCATCAATGATCTTAGTAACGATGATCTAGTTGTTATATAGAAGACCTCGGTAAAGGTGTAAAAATGATGTTGCAGCAGTGATGGCCCCAATGGTGCAACAATGATGATGATCTCATCAGTAAGATGAGGATTGGTGTCTTTGTCTTGGAGTAGATTTATAGGTCAAGGGTCATGGCCTTGGTATTAGTCAATTGGAAGCTCTATAAGAAGAATTTTGAGTGGGGTTTCCTCTCCAAGAGGGAGAGGTTTTGGCCCTAGCAGAAAGCCAACATCTTGTGTTCTTGTCTATTGTATTTTTGTAACTATTTGATGAAGTAATAAATACACACCCTAATGATATCAAGAGAAGATTGTGCTAATAAGAAAACGTTAAAATACCTCACAAATAGTTATCATCCTAAGAAGAATCACATTAACTTTATTTGCCCTATGTTCTTCAACAAGAAAAAACTTGAAGAAGCATCAAACTACAGGTCTTGGAAGAGGAGGATTGACCTCATTCTTGAAAAGAACAAGGTACTAGACTTGGTCAGAAGAAAAGTAAAGAAGCCTATAGAAGACTCTAGTGATGCTGATAAAGTGAAGTTTACAGAACTAGAATTAGTGGCCATGACTCTAATGGTAGAAGGAATAAATGAAAACCTTGTCCCATACATAGCCAACATTGACCATGCTCAAGAAATGTATGAGGCATTGTTAAAGTTATTCACTATTAAGAACATTGGTCAAGTAGCAAGCTTGAAGAATGAACTAAGGTCCACAAAGATGACTAAAGGAGACACAGTGGCCTCCTCCTTCGTGAGAATAGCAAGAATCAAAGATGATTTGCAGACCATTGATGAAGTTGTTCTAGATAAAAAACTTGTGATCACTGCTCTATTAGGATTGCCACCTTCGTGGGTGCATTTGCTGCATGACTTAACAGTGGGAAAGCAACTCCCACTTTTGAAGAAATATGGACTGCTTGCATCCAAGAAGAATTGATGATCTCATTGGTTTCCAACCCTGAAGAAGTTTCAAATGCCTACACTGCTCATCATAAAGGAAACTTCAAGAAATCGAAAGGACTAAAAATGAAGGTAGACATTTCCAAGGTAGAGTGCTACCAATGTCATAAGAAGGGTCACTACGGGAGTGACTGTCTCGACAATCCAAGGAATAAGAAGAAAGAAAAAGATCAAGCTAATATTGCTGAAGAAGAAGCCCCAAAGAAAGCCAAACCCAAAGAATCTAACATAAGGGACTTACACTACTAAGTCCTTTTATTTTAGTCTTAGATATTCTATTTTGGTCAAGTAGAAAGCTTGAAGAATGAACTAAGGTGCACATAGATGACTAAAGGAGACACATTGGCATCCTTCTTTGTGAGAATAGCAAGAATCAGAGATGATCTTATAAACATTGATGAAGTTGTTCTAGACAAAGAACTTGTGATCACTGCTCTGTTAGGATTGCCACCTTATTGGGGTGCATTTGCTGCATGACTTAACAGTTGGAAAGTAACTCCCACTTTTGAAGAAATATGGACTATTTGCAGCTAAGAAGAATTGATGATCTTATTAGTTTCCAACCCTGAAGAAGTTTCAAATGCCTACACTACTCATCACAAAGGAAACTTTAAGAAATCGAAAGGACTAAAAAGGAAGGTAGACATGTCCAAGGTAGAATGCTACCAATGTCATAAGAAGGGTCACTATGGGAGTGACTGTCTCGACAATCCAAGGAATAAGAAGAAATAAAAAGATCAAGCTAATATTGTTGAAGAAGAAGCCCCAAAGAAAGCCAAACCGGAAGAATTTGACATAAGGGACTGACACTACTAAGTCCTTTTCTTTTAGTCTTAGATATTCTATTTTGTATTTTTGATGTTTAGTATTTGTAGGTTTTAACATGTTTTTGGAAAATACATTTTTATTATTTTTATAAGTTTATAGGTATCCCTCAAGCTTTGGAGGTTGCCCTCAACATCTTCCAAAGATAAGTATCTCATTGTTTTTTAAATTTTTGGTTTCATGTACTTATTTAAGTTTTGGTTATATTAAATACTAATAGCCATTCTACCTCTATTGTCTTGATTAGGAAAAAATTTGCTAAATGCTCAAGGAGTATAGAAGAGGGCCTCCCAAGACAAGTTTTATCAAGGAAAAAAGGTATGCCTTAAACTACAAAACATTGATCTCTTCATAATAAAGGTTTATTCATTTGCTAATCTATTACTAACATCGTTATGTCTAGCTATATTGAATCATAAATATTCTTGTTTTGGGTGATTCATCATTTGATAAATCTACCCTCCTCATATTCTTGATTGATTATATAGAACCCTAGAAAGGTTCTTTAGAAAACCCTAATTTAAGGGTATGATAATGTATGAAACCCTAACCTGCTTAGTGTTTTTGAAAATGTTATTTGGAATTTTTTAATGATGATGTCATGTTTGGGGTTTTGGTATGATCATCAAACCTAAATTGTTAGGGTATAATAATGTAGTCTAAGATCCCAAACCTTTGAAGTTTTGGTATAGTAGGGTTTGCTTTACTATGTTATGAAACCCTAAACCCTTGTTATATCTTTAGAGTAAGATCTTAGGAATGAAACCCTAGATGTATATGTGTCCATTTGGTCAAATCGCTAGCTTGGTCTAGGTCGGTATATGTCTAATGTATTAATGTAATTTGGAATATGATATGCTCATGCATGATAATGAATTCCTAGATATGTGTGTTGACCTAATTATTGATGGTCATAAGTTTCAGGGTTTAATATAAGCCCTTGTCTGAGTTTGATATTCTAGGATTATGTTGTTTGGGAAATCTAGGGTTTTGTAGCTAAACCCTAGTAGTAGTTAAATTCTCTAGTATGTGTGATATGACAATCTAGAATCTATGAATCTATATAGTGATTGTTGAGACTGTGTAAATGAGAAATCTAGGGTGTACATCAAACCCTAGTAGAAGCTGGTTATGTTGTTGATTACGTTGTGATTGGTTTTGGTTGTTGAAGCTATTGTATGAAATCCTAGTGAGGAGTCTAACATATGAATTCTGACAGATGTTAGACACATTACTTGTTTGAATTGTTTCTAGAGTTGGCTATATGAAAGAACTTGTCATATTGTTGAAAGATTTTTAAAACCCTAGATGAGTTTAATATTTTGATTTGTTGATGTGATTTAGGGTTTGTAACAAAATTTGGGCAAGAAGTTGAAGTGTGGTCTCTTGCTAATTATGTTTGTAAAGTCTAATTTTTCCATTATTATAATATTTTGATATGGCTAACTTCATGCTCCTATAGTTTTGGTTGTACTTGCTATCTAAATTGTGCAGATACATCATCTTCAAGATTGTGAATATGATCACAATTTAAGTTGATGTGATAAGAAAGATATATGAATGACTTTGATAAGAAAGATGGAAGCCATGAAAGATTCTCCAATAAGAAGAAGTTGATCTCCTTGGGTTAAGAAGGAGCCTACATAGAAGAAATATCCCTGAGATTAAGAGGGAGCCTGGATAGAGGAAATCCCCCTAGTTGAGAGGGAGGGTATAACATAGTTTTGATTGGAGAATGCCTTTTGGAGGATATGTTGTTGCATGTGAAGTAGAAAAGGAAACTGTATGATTGATGAATCTTCTGTCAAATATTCAGTTGATAGTCCTATTGTGTTGAGAAGCAACATTTGTTGTATGAAAGACCTCGAAGGTTTGTGTTTATTTATGAACATGTGAAAGTATATTATTGATTGGGGTTGTGTTTGTATAGGTAAATCTCTCGAAGGTTTTGATAGCATTCTAGTTACCAATCAGTTTGATCGGGAGAGATTTGTTGTCCTTGATCTATTGGATCTGGGAGTGTTGAGGCTTTTTGAGTGAAGCATTACCTGGGAGGAAATTGGCCAACACTTTGTGTTGATGTTGAGGTCCCGAAGTTGGGAGGGTGGTGTTGGTCATAGAGCTTTGACCTCGGATACACACCTGGATCCCTAGGTTGATGTTTAGTAAGTCTGATGGTACCTAGAGAGGTTGAAAGCTTGAGTCCATCTTAGTCCCACTTGGATATATTTCCCTGGTCAAGAATGTAGTCCATGGCATTGCGGTGCCTAAATCATTAAGAGACTAATGGATAGATTTCCTTGGTTAGGAATGTAATCCATGGCATTGTGGTGCTTAAAAAATCTTGCAAGGTTCATATAGTTGAGATCTTCATTGTGCTTGTATATGATGAATACCTCCCTAGTTAAGAGGGAGTGTTGGAAAATGTAACTAGGTTTGGTCTTCATTAATGTATTTGAGTTATCATGTAATGTACTTGTCAAAAGAATAAATAAAATTATTATTATTATTATTATTATTATGACTTATTAAAGCATGGGTTTCATGCTTGGGTTATCATTTTTTAGGTCAAAGTCCCCATTGAGGACTTATAGGATTTATTATGAGTTAATATAGTCATTATACTTTTAAGGATACCCTTCTTGGGCTTTTGAATCATGTAAAAAGGTTTAGTATTGAGTCAAAAATGAAATATGTTGCCTCCACACCAAGTCGGCCTCAAGGAGGACTATTCGACCTCACCTAAAGACTATAAAAGAAGTAGTTCGAATTCATTTGGAGGAGAACATCTCAAGCAAGTTCGATATCTCTCTAGAAGCCGAAAAAAGTGTGAAGTGAAGGAAGAAGGCTAAAGAAGTGCAAGTTTGGTCAAGGTGAAATAAGAAAAGAAAATCAAAATTTTGATGCATCTCTCTCTCTCTCCCTCGTGCCCTAGATTAGAGATCAAAGTTCTCTTATTGATGTCACTTCCAGTTGTTGCATGTTGCTGCTACTAGAGCAAGTATAGGTCAAAATTGCTTTTGTTCGTGTTGCTGCCTTCGGAAGTTGTATTGGGCCAATATCAAAGTTCCTAAGTCAAGATCGAAGTCTTTCAGCCAAGATCGAAGTCTCCAAAGAAAGGTCGAAGTTATTGCGTCCAAGAAAGTGCTGCATAGTGATACCACTGCTGCTTCTGCTGCCAAGTCAAATAGGATCATTTGCAAAGGAAGGAGAATTCTGACTTGGTATGTAGGAAAGTTTGTGTCAAGGTCTAGAGTCTTGGATTGTCTCATGAAAACTATTGAAGGAAGAATTACTCACTAGGTTTTCCCCTAGAGAGGGGTTGTGCTCTGGCTGTGTTGCTATATCTGGTGTCTATTGATTTATGTGCTATTGCTTTGGTAATTGCTTGATGGACTAAAAGGAAAGAAGATATAAAGGAAATCTAATGAGAAATAAAGAACATCACAAGTAATTACCAAGTATAAGAAAATATTTCTGCCTTTCTGATTTTCTAACAATTGGATGCGAAATTTAATTTTGTATTCATGGAATACCCATGTTAAATACTTTCGATGGACCCTGATACACGAAAAGTGTGAAATACATTAAAAATGTGATTGCAATCACGTTTTTTCATGTATTTCACATTATTCATGTAGCAAGGTCCATCAAAAGTATGGAACATGGGTACTCCTTGGATGAAAAATTAACTTCTACATCCAAGGAGTGCTCCCGCTCGAAATTTGAGTAAAATCATAAGGAGATAAGTTGAAAATACAAGTTGAAAAAGTAGTTTTTTTATTTTTTCGCTCTTGATGAGGTAATCTAATCTTGTTTTATTATTTCCACTATTATTTTATAATATTTCTTAGAAGGCCCATGTTAAACCTAAAAATTTCTCTAATGCATTGTGACGAATGCCACCTTTCAAAGGATGATACTTTCTTAGGAGTAAGCCTAAAAGAGACTTCAGAACCAAGTTCCCCAAGCACAAACTTTACAAGCTGAAAAATGAGAACCTTCTCTGACAATGCTTTTGGAAATGTTTGGCTATTTTTAGTAATTTTTTGAGAGCAACAAATATGAGTTTAGATGATGTGGGTTCTTGATCAATTTATATTGTTGTTTATGCTATAACATTTTTCTATTAAAAAATGATTTGTTAGGAGTTTTGTTTTGGCCCAATCAACCCTAAGCTCTCCATATTCCCAATTAATAGTTTCCGGGCAACTTCTTCACTGTGAATCCAACATAAAAATTCATCGATTCCTGGTGAATTAAAACTTGAACCCATAATGAAAGAAGCAACAATGCTTTACTCTGTTGTCGCGTGAAAATGTCAAGGATGTAGATCAAATATAAGGATTAGGTTCTGTAACTTGGTGTGGTGTTGCGTGCGTCGATGGAATTGAGGCGCTGCATGTGAGGTGTGTGTGCTAAGTGTTGGAGTGACTCACTGTGAAAGGTGATCAGCCAAGTCTTGTTTCGTTGAAGTCTATATGGTGTGAAACCTTGTGAAGGGATTGCCTATGGGGAAATTATGCGAAGCCCTAAACGATTGCTGCTAGGAGTGAACCGTTGAGTAAAGATTGTTGTTGCATGTGTGGTTGTTGGGTGCGAGATACGTGAATCATGGAGCATGTGTTTGTGTAAATTTTTGAAGCTTGTGTTGGAACTTGAAGCCTGGAGCTTGGTGCAAGTGCTTCATCTACCTGGTGATTGGGTTGCTTAGAATATGTGTTCACCCAATGTGGTTGCTCTACTGTGTGGGAGAAGTTAAATTGTATGGTGTTTATGGTGCTTGATCCACCAACATTTAAGGGATCTCCCTGATATGAGGTCCCAATTAGACCTCACACCGTTTTGTGTAGGAGTACCATTCGGTATGATGGTCTGATTTCCAAATACTTAAATAATTTCCTTGGCTGTACCTTTCAGCACATGAAAGTGTTGTAAGGTACCTTTGAAAAGTAAGGTGAGTGCGCTTGGTGAGTGTGCAACGTAACTGTGTCTAGGTTCTCTTACTGCAAAAGGGGGGAGAAAAGTGATCCTCTAAATGAGAGGTAGTAGTACCACCTAGGAAGAGACACATGTGAACTAGGAGACTTGTCCAATATCCAGCGGAATAGTCCACAACAGATGTGGCAGTCGTTAAATTTTGAAGAACGGGGAAAGATCTGTCTACCATCCAACGGATTAGTACACAGAGGATGTGATGGTTGTTATAACCGATGAGTGGGGAAAGGTTTGTCTAGTATCTTGCGGAATAGTCTAGAAGGATGAGACATTAGTGACAACCATTACAACACATTCCCAACAAGATAAGCACTAAAACAACCGAAATAGTTCAACTATATTAGTACTTGTGAAAAAAACATGAAATACAAATGCTCACAGAATAGTCTTACATGTTAATCAATGTTGTCATTGATGTCAATATGGCATTGGCCGAGATGGAAAATATTCTTGATATGCCTAATGAATATCATGAAACCCTATAATGAGATGATAAGGTTGAAGATAATATATCCCTGGTTCCATATGATGATGTCATAACTCTTGTTTGATAGGAATGTCATCAATTAAGTCACTAATGAAGAAGTCTTAAGAAGTGCCAAGTGCCAAGTATTTAGAAGCCCTTGATGACATATGGAGGACTACATTTGATGATGTCATATTCTTGATGAATGACCACAATTGATGATGGCACTTGATGAGGTCTTGATAACATTGTTGGAGATCATTTTATGGTTGGAAGATTATTTTGGAGTTCTCGTAATGATGTTACACTATACCTGCACTAGTATATGATGACCTTGATTGTGAGAATAATTTCGGCAAAATCACATAGAGAATCATTTGTCGACGCGTTTCAAACCAACTAGTGTGGTTCATCGTCAGGACAAGTTGAGGAACAAATCCGAGCGATCAGTTAAATAGTGCATGCAGGTCCTCCAACGGCTATATTTGACCGGGAAACGGTTAAAAAGACTCTTAACAACTAGATTAGATCAGGGCCTAGGGGAAAGGGTCAAGGTTATTTAAAATAATCAAATAATATTACAATTTTTCATCTTATTATCACAATTATTAACTTCTCAAATAAATATTATTAATCCATAATAGACTAATTTTAATCTCATTTTATTTATTTATTTTATTAATTAAAATAATTAATTATTTTAGCAATATTTTTTTTTGTTTAAATTATTTTTTATTAATTTATTGTATTAACCTTGAGTTAATTAACTTCAGGTTAATAGTAATATTATTATATTAATTTCAAAATGATATTATTAATAATATTAGCCTAGCGTAATTTTATTTTATTATTTATTTTTATTTTTATTATTGTCTTTATTTTTATTTTAATATATTATCAATAGCAATATTATTATATTAATACCAAATTTATATTAATTAATTATTAATAGTAATATTATTGTATTAACTAAATAGTAATATTATTATATTAACTTTAGGTTAATAGTAATATTATTATATTAATTTCAAATTAATATTATTAATAACATTAGCCTAGGGTAAATTTTTTATATGAGTAACTAGAATAATATTACAATTGCTACTATTTTACTTGTCATTTCATGATACTAGTTATATTTAGAGAGACTTAATTACTAAATAACAATAATATTTTACTTAAAACTAATAATATTGGTTTAGGGTGAATAATTAAAGATTATTAATTACTAAAGTGACTAATGTTATTAAAAGAATGAGACTATTATTACTAAACTAACAAAACAACGAACAACTAAACAAATAGAGAGGGGTCAGGAGAAGAAGAGGCTAAGATAGAAGCACTGGGATCCAACAACTACTAATCTTCCAGCCGTCATCCCTATTGGGATTCACAGGTCTTTTCTCGATCTCAAGGGCTTTCCTAAATTTACGATGCTGAAACTGCGTAACTCTAGCGATAATTTGAGCCTCTTCGATACAGACATGATGTTTAGTTTTCTCGGCATGCTCTGCTAGGGCTGAGGACTTGGCCCTTCCATACTTCAAGTTTGTTGAGTGCTCACTAATCCTCTGATTAATAGAACGACCAGTTTCCCCAATGTATAGGGCCCCACAGGAACAGGGAATGACATAGACACCTTTCATGTCTTTAGGGTCGATAGGATCTTTAACAGAACGAAGAGAGCTACGGATGGTGTTAAGAGGTTTAAAGGTCGAGGGAATATTGTGCTTCTTAAGAATCCTAGCGATCTTATCAGTGGTTCCTTGGATGTAGGGGAGGTGTATCCCTAGGATCCGGTCTTTAGGATCTTTATGGACAGAGGGCTCCTTACGGGCCTTGAGGAAGGCTTTCTGACCTAGGTTTCTACTGTAACCATTTTTAACGAAGACATCCAGGATATGAGCCTTCTCCTTTGCCAATTTTTTCTCATCAAAGATTCTTAATGCACGAGTAGCAAGTGTGTTGAGAACGCCTAACTTCTGAGCAGGGAAATGATGAGAGCTGGCGTGGAGATATTGACTGGTGTGAGTCTTTTTTCGAAAAACCTGGTGGGAGAAGGAACCATCATTATTCTTAGAGATGAGAACATCAAGGAAGGGAAGACAACTGTTGACTTCCTTTTCCATAGTGAACTTAATGGCGGAGGATTGTTCATTGAGATGACTAAAGAAGAGATCCAACTCATCATGACCATGAGACCAAATGACACCAGTGTCATCTACAAATCTCTTCTAAAGCTTTGGTAAGAGATGGGTCAAGGACAAAGCTTTGGACTCGAAATCCTCCATAAAAAGATTAGCGATGACTGGGGATGGGGGGAGCCCATGGCCACCCCACAGGCTTGCTCATCGAACTCTCCTTTGAAACTGAAAAAGGTAGAAGTCAACACAACTCAACTAACCGAGCAGTATCTGGGTCAGTGAGCCTGTAGGTAACCTCCATGGCCTCATTGATGGGAATACAAGTATAAAGGGAGACCACGTCGAAACTCACCAGAATATCATCAGGGTCAAGTTTTACCGTCTTAAGATCATCAATAAACGATGCAGAGTCTTTGACGAAGGACTCCGTGCAGCCAACCAAGGGTCTAAGCTTTAAGGCAAGGAATTTAGCAAGAAGGTAAGTAGGACCACCGATGGTATTGACAATAGGTCTTAAGGGAACCCCCTCTTTGTGGATCTTTGGAAGGCCATAGATCCTAGGGGTGATGGGGTTGCTTTCTATGAGTTTCTGGGATAAAGAATTAGTAGAGTTAAATGACTTGATAGCAAGAGAAATTGCCCTCGAAACCTTCTTTAAAGGATTCTTGGAAAGATTTTTGTAGCTTCCACTATTGCAGAGATGATCCAACATCTTGGAGCGGTAATCATCCCTGTTAAGGATGACTACTGCCCCTCCTTTATCGGCTTTAAGGACAACAATATTACGATTCTGGTTTAAGGTTTTTAGAGCCTCAAACTCAGCTTTGCTGATATTACTTCGGGGCTGTTTTGCCTTCCTAAGGGCCACAACACAATCTTGCCTAATTATGTCCTTAGTTCTATCAGGAAGGCTCTTAATACCAAATTCCATGTTGTAGATGATGTCTTCAACCAGAATTTTCTTAGGAGGTAAGGCAAAATTAAGACCCTTACTTAAGAGATAGAAAATAGCTGGGGGAAAGGAAAAGCTAGAGAGATTGACCACTTTATTGCTAGGAGGCAGAGGGCGAGAATTACTCCCCGGATCAAGGTTATTATTATTATTATTATTATCGATATTAATATTATTATTAATATTATTCTTTATTCCCCTATTTTATTAATAATGCTATCAATTATTTAATTCTGGTATATATTATACGTATTAGTATTAATATTATATTATTATTAATATTAATATTAATATTAATTTATTATTATTTATTATACCGTACATATTACTGCTATTATTATTATTATAAATATTATA
This sequence comes from Pinus taeda, assembly GCA_000404065.3. Classification (NCBI taxonomy): domain Eukaryota; kingdom Viridiplantae; phylum Streptophyta; class Pinopsida; order Pinales; family Pinaceae; genus Pinus; species Pinus taeda. The sequence continues at coordinate 35,256 of APFE030711154.1, forward strand.
ATTAATATCGTTATTTTCAATGATATTACTCTTATTACCATCATTATTCCCGTCCAGGTTTATACCACGCATCCTACTGCAAACCAAGACTTGGTTTATATCACTTACATTGCTGCAAACTATATTATTACCATACGAACTTGAAACACCACTCAAAGAATGTACGCATAAGGGATTCTCACCTGGAGGCTTATCATAAACTGCTACATCCGTACGAGCCAACAAGCTCTCACCGCTCTTCCGTTGCTAAGAAGGAGACATAGCAGGCAAGGCTGGTCTAGTGCTAGGACGAGACAATGGCCAACCTGGGACGTTGCTAGAAACATCTCGATCCATGCTGGTGGGCTGGGATGGAGAACCAACCTCCAGAAAGAATTCTAAATTGCTGGGATCATGCGAATCTGAGCAGAACTTAAGGGGAAAGCCAGAAACCGAAGAACTGAGCGCTGAAACCTGGTTCTTTGAAACTTGGCTGCTTGATGGAGGATCAAAACCTGGGGGCAAAGCGTAACACCTGGAGAGTTTGAGAAATTTAGCGGATTGCCGTTGCTTGAGTAACTCCTCCAAGCGCTGAGATTTTAGAGTAGAACAGGAATCGATTCTTGCCCAGAGGGACGCGGGGAAAAAATTAGACAGCTCTAAATGTGAAGCCAGAAGGAACCGGGACACCTGGTCGAGACTTTTTCTTACTTTACAAATTTCAGCTCTAACTAACGCTAAACTGGCTTTCAAAAAAATGCCAAGATTACTGGAGATATTAAGGTTATGATTAATCCAGGCAAATGCTGGAATAACCGAGGAATCCCTGCATCGCTTTAGAAACACTAGATTTGACTTCAACTTCGAGACCTGCATGCGTGCCCTTTCGAACTGATGAACCTTTTTTGCAGTGGCTTCTCCGTGCAGGGAAATTATTAAAGAGTTTAGACTTCTGTGATCCATACTTTGATTGTGAGAATAATTTCAGCAAAATCACATAGAGAATCATTTGTCGATGCGTTTCGAACCAACTAGTGTGGTTCATTGTCAGGACAAGTTGAGGAACAAATCTGAGCGATTAGTTAAATAGTGCATGCAGGTCCTCCAACGGCTATATTTGACCGGGCAACGGTTAAAAAGACTCTTAATGGCTAGATTAGATTAGCGACTAGGGGAAAGGGTCAAGGTTATTTAAAATAATCAAATAATATTACAAATTTTCATCTTATTATCACAATTATGATGACCTTGTTCATGCATCATGCTACATGGATATTGCACTCCTACATAATGACTCTATGATCCTATGATGACATTGATAACAATGAAGAAGCCAAAGAATGAACAAGCCACGCTATCCCAAACATTCCTCATGCTGTCCCAAACTTTTTATGCATAAAATTTAAGGATAGTCACAATTTTTTTAATTTTTTTTCTTTTTTTTTGACACCTTGGAGGCATCCTTTCAAAATGGATCCTAGACCATCTTAAAGAGGATTTTTTCCTCTTTCTAACGAGTCTTTATTTGCCCCGAAACTCCCAATAGTTTGTGAGATATTGAATTTTTAAGTTAAGGAAATTATTCCTAGCAGTGAGCCAACCTACACTCAGTCATACAAGTCGGCCTCACTTCAAATAGATGTGTCCTTTCAGTGATAAATGAAATATCTATAAATAGATGTCCAAACACTTCATTTTAATCAACAATTCGGGCAAGAATTCAGAGATACAAAGTATAGAAAGCGACAAAAGGCCGAGGAGAACAAGGAGACTATTGTTTAGGACAAAAAAAAAGGATAATTATGTTTGGGCATAAAATCTTGGTCGAAGCTGCTGTAGTTTCCATGGTCGAAGTTGTTGTAGTTTCCATGGTTAAGGTTGTCATAGTTTTCATGGTTGAAGTTGTCGTAGTTGCCGTGGTCGAAGCTTTCATAGTTTCCATGGTAAAAGCTACCGTAGTTGTCGTGGGTGAATTTGTCATGGTTGAAGTGTTGATTTATTGGGATTGGAAAAATAGAACTTGTTGAAGTCTTCTATTGAGAACATAATAGGGCAGAGTTGGAGAACTTTGTGAAGCAACATAGTGAATATTTGTGGAGATCATTGAATATCATGATTCATTGAAGCCATCATGAGGTGACCTTGAAGAAGTTTTGTTTGGGTAACATGAAGAGCAGTGGTGACACCTTCATGTGAAGAACAAGGTTGTCATTGATTATGTGACGTGGAGACTAAGTGAAGGTGTAGCTGAAGATTGATAGGGCTTGTTGAAGAAGACATTGGGAGTCGCAGAGTATAACCAAACATATCTTGATGAGGTAAATCTAAGGGTTGGATTCCAAGAGGCTGGAGCCTCAAAGAGACAAGGTTGGTGCCTTGGAAGATAGGGTTGGAGCCCTAGAGGATAGGAGTCCTCAAGAGACTAGGTTGGTGCTTGTACCAGAGATAGGGTTGGAGCCTTAGAGGTTGGTTCCTCAAAGTGACAAGGTTGGAGGCTTGGAAAGTCCAAGTCAGTGCTTGGAAAAATACAGGTTGGAGCCTGGGAGATTGAAGATTGGTGTCTTCATCTAGGGTTGGAGCCCTACAAAAATATTGTACTTGATTTATTGATATTAATAAAAGTATTTATTTTTATTGTTCATTGTGTGTTCTAATTATAAGTGATCTAACTGGTAAAAATAACAATTGAAAAGAAATATTGATTCACCCCCCACCTCAGTATTCCCAACATTACAAACATCCATAAGTCATGCATGGAAAAGTGTTAGCCTGAAAAATCTTCTGTCTTAAGCAAAAGTTTTAAGGCACATATTTACATCATACATCACTAGCCCTAGTAGTGGGACATTGGAGCCACTCCTTGCTCCTCAAAGAACTGACTAAAACTCTTTATGCTTTAGGGGAAGAGCCAAGGTGAAAATTCCTTTGCTCATACAATGAGGGGGTATATATAACCAAGGGGCGATGCTTGACTCTTGTGACTCTTTGACTACCCTCATGAGTGTTCAACTTCCTATGACTTTTCAACTGACATGACTCTTAATATGCATGTGTGTCCCTTGGAATTCCACTTACATTACATTTGATTTACAATATGCATGGCTCATAATAGTGATGTGGCCTTTGAAAACTCATGATATGACTTAACTGTTGAAAATTATACTGAGAGGGGGGGTGAATCAGTATTATCTAGTTCTTTTAACAAATCTTCCTTATTTACACTTTGAATTATTTTTGCATATCAGTACCATAAAATAATGAGCATGAACAAGAAAAGTAGACAGTCACATCAAAGAACACCAGATATAAGGTGGAAACCCAATGTGGGTGAAAACCACCTGCTGCAATATGTCTCTATCTTCTTTCAAATTAGAAACTCCTTTTACAATGGTCTTGTACTGGTGCAGTCCTTTACCAGTACGCAGGCTGCAACCTGCAGAGAGCTACAACTCTCTCTCGTTTTCCAGTCTCTCCTGGAAGGGAGCTACAACCCCCTACTTCTTTTCTTTCAAGGACCACTTTTCATAAATTTTCAAACTGGATCCATAAACATCAAATGATCATCAAGTACCAGTAAGTCACCCAGATAACCAGATCCACAATAACAGTAAACTAAACCCAGAACACCTTATCAACAAAAAAATCAGTCAACAAAAGATCTTAAGACAGATACGCAATTTCCTTTTCTCTAGCCTACGTCGCTACGCACTTCACCTTCTGTGGTGCCACGCACCTCCACAGTTGCGCCTTCTGTGGCACTGCATACCTCCGCAACTGCGCCTTCTGTAGCGCCTCTGTGGCGTCTCCGTACTGCGCCTTCTGAGGCGTCTCCGCACTGCGCCTTCTGTGGCGCCTTCGCACTGCGCCTTCTGTGGCACCTCCGCACTGCGCCTTTTGTGGTGCCTCTCTGGCATCTCCGCACTGCGCCTTCTATGGCACCTCTGTGGCGTCTCTGCACTGTGCCTTCTGTGGCACCTTCACACTGCGCCTTCTGTGGCGCCTCTGTGGCGTCTCCGCACTGTGCCTTCTGTGGCGCCTCTGTCGCGTCTCCGCACTGCGCCTTCTATGGCACCTTCGCACTGCGCCTTCTGTGGCGCCTTCGCACTTCCGCAGCTGCAACGCTCGAGAGATCACCTTCACAGATTCGCTTTCCACTTCACTTTCATATAGATCGAGCTTTTGAAACAATACCCAAAAGCATACCAAAGCCAAATGATCTCCTTTGCTTTATATAGGCAAGCTCTTCCTCAAATCATGGACCAATACCACGGGCCAAAACCATAATAACGCAATACCATCGGCTAAATACCAAGGGTTAAACATAAGGAACTCCACGTGTGCGCGCTTTACTGCCTTGAAGTGTGTGCACTGGGGGTACGCACCTCATGAATGGGTAAAATACCAAGGGTTAAACATAAGGAATCCCACGTGTGCGCGCTTTACTGCCTTGAAGTGTGTGCACTAGGGGTACGCACCTCATGAATGGGTAACCTGCGTGTCTGGACGCGGTCCCT
>APFE030711154.1:49702-92630 GCA_000404065.3 Pinus taeda
GCGCCTTCTGTGGTGCCTCCGCATTGCGCCTTCTGTGGCGCCTCTGTGGCGTCTCCGCATTGCGCCTTCTGTGGCGCCTCTGTGGCTTCTCCGCATTGCGCCTTCTGTGGCGCCTTTGCACTGCGCCTTCTTTGGCACCTTTGCACTGCGCCTTCTGTGGCGCCTCTGTGGCGTCTCCGCACTGCACCTTCTGTGGCGCCTTCACACTGCGCCTTCTGTGGCCCCTCCGCACTTCCGCAGCTGCAGCGCTCGAGAGATCACCCTTCACAGATTCGCTTCCACTTCACTTTCATATAGATCGAGCTTTTGAAACAATAACCTAATATTTTATATCTTAAGATATTCAACCCAAAAGCATACCCAAGCCAAATGATCTCCTTTGCTTTATATAGGCAAGCTCTTCCTCAAATCATGGACCAATACCACGGGCCAAAACCATAATAACACAATACCGTCGGCTAAATACCAAGGGTTAAACATAAGGAACCCCACGTGTGCGCGCTTTACTGCCTTGAAGTGTGTGCATTGGGGGTACGCACCTCATGAATGGGTAAAATACCAAGGGTTAAACATAAGGAACCCCATGTGTGCGCGCTTTACTGCCTTGAAGTGTGTGCACTGGGGGTACGCACCTCATCAATGGGTAACCAGTGTGTCTGGACGCGGTCCCTGCACGGCGTACCTGCGAGTACGCATCTTCTGAACTGTTCTCCTACGTACTTCTTAATTCTCATCATATTGAGAGCCATGCCATGGGTGTTGCCATCAAGTACAACATCTGTAACATATAACCATACCAGAAACATAATGCCAACATTAACATGAAATGACTGACATGGACTAGCTTGCTGAGGTGGCAATGCTAAGCCGTTGTTGCTGCTGAGTGATAGATGTGTTCTTGGGTGTGCTTTCTCTTCTCCTTCGCATAGCTTGATGATGTGGGGTCTTCAATGATCTTCGACCTTGAGAGGTGGTTGCATGAATGTGTTCCCTTTGCTTGTTCTTGATAAGCGTCTTTGTCTGTCCAGCTGTAAGTGAGTCTTCTAGCATGTTTTCTCCTTCTCCTTCTTCATTGTCTTGCCATGATCTAATAGTGTACATGTTCCTGGAATTCACTCATGATGGGACGACATCAAATCCAAAACTCGCTAGTCTACGATGATGCATTTTTATCCATGGACTATGCCCGGGACAGGTGATAGGATGGGAAAGAGAGCCCAATAACTGTGCATTGCACAGTTCCAAGTGACATGGGGGGAGGTTGGTCACTGAGACTATGCAAAGTGCAACTCATGCTTGGCTTAGGAGCTTCTTAGCACAATCCTCCCTGTGGGGAGAAATTGTGTAGGGGCCACTGAGATATAGGATTGCGCAGTTGAGAGAGTCAGTGGCTGACGTAGGATGGGACCTTGGGAAGCAGGTTTGCGCAGTTTTCAGAGGCAAGGCAGGAGTGGGTAGCAGAGGGGCCTGGAGGATAGATCTACATAGTTCTTGAGTTCAGTGAGTCCTGGCTGAGGGAGGACATTAGGGGACACTTCTGTATAGTTCTGGGAGGTAAGTCAAGCTTGGTTCTATGCACATTGTGGGGTTCCAGTAGGCAAGGGGAAAACTTGAGGATTGATCTTGCGAAATGTGTAGTTTAGGTTAGGCTGGGAGGAGTTACTGTGCAATTCTATGGATGAAGGCATGCTGCTCAGCTCTGGATTGTGCAGTACAACTGCCCTAGGGACAATGATTATAGACTACGCAGTTCTAGGCAACAAGGTTGCATCACTAAGGGCTGAGAGTGCGCAGAGTGCAGTTCAGTCGGGGTCCAATGAAAGTGTGTTGCCCAGTCGGAAGGATATTCAAATAAATGGCTAAGAGCGAGAGGAATGTGAGCTTGTGAGGAACTTGAACTTGTGATCACACACTTGGAATTTTTCAATGACACGACAACATAGACCACCAGAACAACAAGACAAAGCGTTACCCTCTGTGAGACTGTCCTAGAATGAAAAGTGAAAAGTGTGACACTTAAGATGGACTTAGGACGACCGTGACAACACTTGTGCGACAATGCTTAAAACTTTGTGTACGAGTGCGACAAATGTTTACATAGGTAGGACAACTCAAATACACAAAGACCAACCTTCGAAATCACCCAAAAAGGACCGCAAGCATGGTAAAACAATTAAATGTGCCAAAGGGGTGAAAAGAATCAAAGAGGGAAAGACCAAGGAAGGCTCTGCAATTCAAGTGCAAGCCAAAATTTTGGAGGGTGTTGCAGCCACTACAACATATCTTTAAGGGTTTAGGTAGATAAAAAGAAGTTTCTATTTGCTGAAATTGTTGTTTTTTATTCGTATCTGCCACCTGTGTAATGACAAGTTGTGAGCTTGTGTATCAAATTGTTGAAAATAATGAGTTGTAAGAGTGAATGTTTCCTACACATATTTGACCTTCTCTAAAGTAACCAACTGTGGAGAATGGTGTGTTGATGTGTGGAGGAGCCGTTGTTAGGGCAAGGTGTTGTGTATTGAAAACTTGTGGAGTTTCTCTAAGGCAGTGGTAAGAGTTGTTTGGGAGTGTGATTAGACCTCTAAAGTGTGTTTTCTGTTGTAGATTTGGATTTGTAGCAGAGGTAAAGTGGTGCACAGGAAATATTTCTGTCTTTTTAGACTTCTTCGACAATGACCCTTTCGATGATCACTTTTTCATGAGTACATTTAAAAGCATTTTTGGGTCAAGTAGTATTTTTGAGTTGGAAGAATTGTCCGACAAACAATGTGATGTTATTGATGATCAAGAGTATCAGGATCCAGAGTCTACTCCATGAGATCTTGTGATTGAAGAGTTGCCAATTGTTAATGAGGAAAGGTGTAAACAATTGATTCAAGAACCTGTTGTTGAAGATCTAGATGATGACCAAGACAGTGCAATGAAAATGATCTCGAGAGGAATTAAAAATAAGGCCCCTAATAGGGTGACTCACAAGAAGCACATAAAAGAAGATAAAATTTTGTCTAGGTGGAAAGAATCTAGTGCTCAGATGCTCAACATTGAAAACAATGATAAGAAAAATGCTCCCAGCAAGCTTGCACTCTCTAGGTTATTATCTACTATCAGTAGTTAGGGAAAACCATATCATGATGAGGACAAACCATATCACAAGGTTTGCAGTCTGTCATCATTTAACTCTACAAGGAAGGAAAAACTTGACTTTGGATGAATTTCTCCATTATGGGGGAGTGTTGGAGAAATAATGGAGAAATTAATTACTAGAAGTTAGAGTGTGGTTGGAGGTTTTTAAGATTGTTTGTCATAATTATATCTTGATATCCTATTCCTGGGAGTATGGTTAAGTTGATAAACTATGTTCTATTCTTATAAATATAATTAAATCCTACTATGAGGGGCCTACAAACTGACCACCAACTAATAACCCATAACATCCCTTAGGGCTACATGACACTCGAGGGGCCAAAGAACTACCCTAGGTGAACAAACCTTGAGCTAGGGCTCCTTTCCACTGACCTAGAGTCCCAACTGCATGCATGACAAGGCCTGGGTGTGATTGAAGGCCTCTAACTGCATGCACAACACTACTTCCATGCGAGTGTGACCCAACTTTCCTAGCTCAGAGGGTGCGATCTCGAGATTTGAGCCACTTTTCCAGGCCAACCTCTAGACCACTTCCTAGAATTACCTGTAACTTCTCAGAGTGATAAATGACATAATGAAAAAGCTATTGACACAAAACTTGAACAAGAACTTGACCTAACTAGGCCTAACCATGACAACCATTTCGTCAAACATATAGTGAACTTGTGAGTTACAGGTCATGAATGCATATTTGATATTAAGAGTTAGATCCTCATTTGAGAATCATCAAGAAGGTCTAATTCCCTCTCTTAGTAGGTGCAATAACACTTGTTAGCCGATGCATTCATCAACTAATCAAAACATAACAATATCCATAACTATAACATGTTATAGAACTATGCTTATAACCAACGTATAACTAGAATAAGAACCATGATAGAACAACCATTAAAGACACATAATAACAAGTACAATTGCTCATAAATCACCATAGGAAAAAAACTCTTATTAACATATGCAAAAGTCAACCAAGTCAGGGACTTCCACGTACCACCTAACAATAGATTGGGCTGAACCAAATCTTTCTTTCAACCAATCGTCCTTGTGCCATATTCCAAGCATGAATGTGGGATCTCATGGGATAAACCAAGACATAAACAACCAAGGGAATTTAGAGGTTAAACCACCTTCACCCTCAAACTACTGCAATATTGCCAAAACTGGTCAAGAGATCACAAACCAAACCAAGTTTGGAATCCTCAAAATTCCTTCATTGTAGCTTGAAGAATTATCCTGTCTCCACCCCACATATCGAAGGATTCCTGGAGAAAACCATCTCCAGCCCCAACCCTTGGGAATTTTCCTGAGACCACCTCACTCGGATCCAAAATATTCTAGCAATCCAAAGCTCAACTAGAAATGAATCCCATCACATCATGGCTATCCATGAAATGACAAGACAAAGTTGAAACCACTATCAAAACCAGACAAAGCTCATGCCAATGACAACAAATGAACCAAATAAATAAATGCATGTACCATGCATTCACAATTTAGCTAGGAAATCACATATGCAACCTGTTACCTACAAAATCCTTCGATTGAAGCTGCTTGAGCCAACCGTCCTTACTTGTCCTTTTCTTTCCTTGTCCTCCATTTGCTTTCCTTTCTCCAGTACTAGAGTGCTCCAAGAATACTCTAAGTGTGCAACAGTGAATGAGAGCCAAAACTAGAACTGTCAAAAGCTAAACCAACAAAAGTTGTGAATTGTTTCTCAGAAGCCTTTTTACCATTGAGGCCTCTATTTTCTTCATTTTCCTTCTAAAATCCTTCTCATGCAAACCTATGTCTCTTCACCTTCATTTTCTCCTATTTTCCTATATTTCTCATAAATAAATGTCAATTAATGCCTCTTTGCCTTTGCCAATTTCCTTAGCCATTAATAATAGAAAGTGATGCTCACTATATTGTTTCTCCCAACATTCAACTTGGAATACGTGTCTCATGACCTTGGTCTTATTTTGCCTTTATTAACCTTTATTACATGAACTTTTAATCTGAGGCTATTACATATAGGAACATGATTACGAAATTTACTTCTTGATTTTTCCTTGGATGCTTAATCAAATTGAGGTCTTGTACAATGATTATATTGACCTTACACCATTTTTTGAGGGTTGTAAAAAATGAATTTAGTTCATAAAACTAGTGATAATTATCTTATCAAATTTTAGAGACTCAAACTCTAAATGCAAATTTCCGATTTTCCAAACAAGTGCAAATATTGCTACAAATTTTAAGTTGACTTGTTTACAAAAGCCTGTCGAAGATCCTCTCTTGATGATTCTTTAGTTCTAAGATTTATCTATTATAACCTCAACTCTTCTATGCCATATACAATTTTGTTACCAATTGATCACCTTACCAACACCCAAATGAGTGCACTTCTTCCCTAGGAACCCTCAAGCTACAATGAGTCATATAAGAAGAGTACAAAAACTAGAATTTAGTTTGTTTATGGGCTCCTCCATAACATATGAAATCCCCACCTCTATAACATATGAATAACCCACTTCCTAAGTACATAGACAATATTGAGACCAAACTCAACACCAGTTCACCAAGAAACACTTTTGAATTATCACATATTTCCAACATTAGGGTCCAAAAAGGTGAACTCGCATGCCCAATCCTCCTTTCCTATAGCCTTTGAGGCTTATTCCATTTGTCCATAACATGCAAAATAGTCTTTTTTGTGACTAGAGGAATAAAAAATTGGGTTGGTCTTGTACTCGTGTGATAGGGGGGCGATTCCAACCACTACCATTGTAACCCCTAGGTGCCTATGCCCCTTTCACAGGAAAACGTGAGTAAGGGGGATTTGAATCTTGAACCTCCTTGCACATAACACTTCATTTTTACAACCATCACCAATTAGGCTACTTCGGGGTCTATCATGCAAAATAGTCATTATTTTAATTACTAAATGCATATTATTCACATACCCACATGTTACTTTATACTAAGTAATTTTTTTTTTAAATGAAATTATATATTATTAATCACGTCCCAACCTCTTCTCCTAGATATTCCTTATATCCCTTTTCTTTTTCCTCATTGAGTGCACGCAACATTACTATTTTCTATTTAAATAAATTTCTTTTATTTCCATTTAAGTCACCCATTTCTATATGCATTTCCCTTTCCAATTATGAACTAAGTTCCATTTCTCTTTTCTAACAACAATGTGGATAATTCTATATGATCAATCAAACCATTCAATGCAATTCAATTTCCCATGCTAAAATAAAATTCATATGCCATAATATACTTTTCTGACAAAGTATTCATATATACAAGTACACATAAATTGAATCAAAGTCACATAAAGGGCGAGGCCAAGTTATCTTAGAGACTTCAGATATTCAATACCAAAAGCTATACATAATCTCTACAACTTTTCAAGTACCCTGCACCAAGAACTAGACTTAACCTGAACAAATCTTCAATTTCTATGTACTATGAGTTAGACATAACCTCTACAATTCTTGCATTCCCTTCAACTATCATTTTTCAATGATGGGGGGTTATGTCATGGTTATGACATAACTAAACCAGCTCATTCACCATTGGTGAGAGACTAATGGTCACCAAGGAGTAAGGATTGACACCTTATTTCACACCCCTTAGTAAGACCTCATGAGTGACCAAATTCATGACCTACCCTTACGAAAATGTGTAACCTCTAGGGAAATAATATTTCAGCATAAGCTTTTAAACCTATTACACAACAAAGATGCTAATAGGTAGGAATAAGTGACCCAGACCTTCTCCCCCTAATGGCACTCATGTCATATATCATAATACAACCATTTTCCCATGTGTTAGATTATTTGTAAAATGTTGCCTTATCTTTGCACACATCTAGAGACAACATATAAAGTAGCATTATCCAACGATCATGAATAAACAATAAACAATTTCATATACATATCAATCATACATAACTAATCCTTGACGGGGGGGATATATTGGGGTTGTTGGGAGCTGTGCCTAACCTCCCTCAAGACTAAACATGCGTGCGAGAAGGAATTCAGATGTGTGGCAGTACTCAGGTTCTTCATAAGGCGTTGTATGGGTTTCATTATGGTGATTTTGTGTTTGTAGTGCAAAGAAGGGGATATAGCTCAATGTTGAGTAACTCCCAATTCTCTGGAAGCTATTGGAGGTTTAAATGGGAGAAGCATTGTAATTTTTTGGGCTATTGGGGAGGCATGAGTCTGCAAACGATTGTCAAGCGTAACACCATTACATGTTCTCCCTTGCATTCCCTTTAGTAGCTGCCACAAATGCTAGGTAATTTTATTCATTTCCGTTTTTGGTTGTGGTTTGGCAGTTTTCATATGTTGTGGATTGTTTAGACTTCCAACTCCTATGGTGAATTTGGCATTGGAAGTAGTACGTGAGGGGGAGTTCTAGGGTTGGCAGTGCATTTGGCTCTAGTCTCCTTGATTCCCTATCTTTTTGTGTCTCTAAGTTTTATTAGTGAATTGGTGGTTCATCTATGGTTGGTACCTCTTTGTGGGTTACAGTATTATCTCTTGGGGTGGTGTGACTCTGATATGTTGAATCTAGATGTGGTAGTCCAAATTGTGGTGGTGGCTTGGTCGGTTTCAGCGAAGGGCTTTAATCGTGGCCTGAACTTGACCAATGTGTGGCAAAGTCCTGCTTGGGTGTCGGGCTAACTAGAAGAGTTCGTCCGACTTTGGAGAAGACATGTAGGCACTTTATATAGTTCTAGGACGGTGATGTCAGTGGTGCAAGGGAGGTTCATGGTTGTTTGAAGAACCTGTATCTCTTCATGTTTGATGGTGACTTGGGGTTTAGTGTGGGTGGCGCCATTAGGAGCCCCATCTTGGCTCATATCTTCCATGACACTGAAACGATGCTCCCACCTAGGCAACAATGAAAAAGGTAAAGCCTCAGAGAGTACGCCTAGTAGTCGTCATCAAGTTAAGGAGTATTTGTTTGCTAGCTTGAGTAGGAGAGTGTTGATGGCCAAAAATGACCTCACCAACATTTGGGAAGACCATCCAGTCAGAGTCCCAAATTAGACTCTTATCTATTTAAATGATGGCTCTGACTAGTTCTATTCGGTCCAATTACCCCATCACTCTCCTTGTTGACTTGTGATGTTATTAATTAGCTATCAACAAGAAGAAGGATATTGGAATTACTCTCTTGCTGCTAGCTTGCAAGAAAGAAATCCTCACGCTAAATTGAGGGTTCAGCCAAGCCACATTTAAGGTTTCTCCTATATAAGGATACTTCTAAAATGTGGTTTCAAATAAAATGCAAATTAATCTAGAATGCAAGTGCGCAAAGAAAATCTAATTTAACCTATTTCGATTAGAACAAGATATAGATCTTGCCCAATCAAGAGCAAAGTAACTTATAATAATGGAGATTTAACACATCCTTTTAATGATGAATATCAAACCATTGAAATAGTTATAATTATGTAAGGATACTTCTAAAATGTGTTTTCAAATAAAATGCAAATTAATCTAGAATGCAAGTGCACAAAAGAAAATCTAATTTAACCTATTTCGATTAGAACAAAATATAGATCTTGCCCAATCAAGAGCAAAGTAACTTATAATAATGGGGATTTAACACATCCTTTTAATGATGAATATCAAACCATTGAAATAGTTCTAATAGCTGATATAGGAAGCACACAACATGCATTTTTGGGAGATTAAAATAGTAAATGATTAACCACTAAAACTAGGAAATATTTCACTTGATTTTAATGACAATTAAATTGGTTTTAGATAACAAATTTCTAAGTAAATAGTTACTTGGAAATTTTATTGAAGCACTTGAGCAAATAGGAAAATAAATAATAGATCTATAATTCTATTGGATAAGATAGCTCAACTATTGAACAATCATTATCATTTTCAACAAAAGTGTAGAGCATGAAATAATTGTTAAAAATTTGTCATTGAACGAATGAAAATTGCATTAACAAATAAAGTATTTAGAGACACAATCAATAAAACCCGAGTCTCTTTCTTTGTATTACACATAGATCTCCAATAGTCCTCTCAAAATCTTTAGAGCGGCTACTAGGAAGAAGGATTACAAAAGTGCAAGTTCTGCCTCACTAACAAAGATTGATTTCTGAAAAGAAAACCCCCAAATAATTCAGATCTGAGTTATCCCCTTCACCTACCGCTAAAAATCCCTTTACACAAGTGCCAAGAGTATCAAAGTTACAACAAAACTAAACCTTTTCCTCATTCTCAAATCTGATATTTATAATTTACAAAAGAACTTTCCTAAATGGAGAGTTGTTGAAGGTAGTTTTTTAAATCCTTGGTTAGAGCTGCAAATCCTTCATTTTATTTTATTTTGTGATCTCATTCTATTGCTCCAAATCCTTTGGGATTAATATCTTTGGAACAACTCTCTTGCCAAAACCAATAAAAAATGAAAATAAATTAATTGATTTGCACATCAAAATCAAAATTCCAAATTGGGAAAATAAACTTCTAAATTAAAATCTAATTAAATAAATGCAATAACGAAATTTTTGCCTCCCATTGATCTCTATAATGATCTCCTTGGCCTAAGAGGAAAAACTCGAGTAAATTTGCAAAAGCCAAAGCTTCAACCAACCAAGTTTTCTCAAAACATTCTCAAAACAAATTTAGAAACTGTTTTTTTTTTAGTCGTGTGAATTCAGAACTCCAATTTCAGCTAATTTTTTGGCATAGAAAATTTTCATATTTTCTTGAGTTAAAATTCTTGTATTATTCTTCATGATTTTAGATTTCCAACGAGCCATTCAGAACCTTATTTGGTTGAATAAAACTCAAGTTAGAGCTCTCCAAAGACTGAGTGTCAAAACTGTTGAAGTGTTGAAAAATGCATAGTTAAGTGCAAAAAATATGGGTCGTTTCATATTATTATTATTTTTTAAAAATAAAGTTTTTTATATTAAAAAATATTAAACAATAATATATAAAAATGAATTAAATAATAAAATAAATATAAAAAAAATATTAAATAAATAAAATTAAAAGTTATAATATACCAATAAAGTGGGTACAAATAAATTGATGTAATGTAAATAGTGATTAATGGGAGGTATAAGGGAAGTGGAACATATTGGAAGGAGGGAAGGATGAATGAGGGACTAGAGGGGACCCACATAGGATCCTCTCTCCACTTTTAGCCTTTTCAATTTATTCATTAACAAACCTCCCACTTGCATTATGCTTGTATCATCTAGGGGATGAGCTCTAGGAAGTAGAAGAAAGAAAGAACTAAATTATTTTAACGTCTACGGGGCTAAAGATAGCCTATGGGACAAATTTCTTCTTCATCTGCTTGATGTATTCAACCCTTTTTTTGTGAAGTTTCAAAATAAATGCTCCCAACTTCTCGACAAAGCCCTCGCTAAATGGATTATCCCAAGAGCTAGCTACCAACATATCTGCATAAATTTATCTATTGTCTTTGAAGGCTTCACATTCTAAAATGAGATGTTTTTTTGTTTCCACTTTTTCGGAGGAACAAAAAATGCATACTCTTTCCTCCCACACATCCTTTGGCCTTTTCTAGCGCCCTGTTTCACAATGGATTCGATGAGAATTCGTCCTTAACTGAGCAATACGAATTTTGGCTCTCCAAGAGATATTGGCCTCTATGTATGATTTTGGTTGATGACTATGAGTGGATTAAACAATTCAATATAGTATTTTTTCTTTCTTCCTAGCTCCTTATCCCAAGTATTCTTGTGGAAATTTTCCATAACAAAAGCTTTTTTCTCTTTGTTGCTTATGGGACATGTTTAAGCAAATACCCCATTTACTAAACCATTTGTTATTTTGCTGCATCCAAGTTTTTTTGCTCTTGCACAATCTATCATTAAAGACAACCTTAGGCCATCTACCCTCTTCCATTTGCTTAATTTTTTTTAAATACCTTATGACTCGTACCATAGCAATTGCTTCAATAGGAGCAGTCCCTATTTCACTTAACAAGATACAATAAGGAAATGCACTTTTAATCTTATATTTGTTTGTAATCAAATGCTTCTGAATTTTCTCAATTTGTCTCCATTGTATGTCGGATGTACTGTTGGACCATAGTTCACAACCATATAGAATCACAGGAATCACTAGATGCCCAAAAAGAGTTTGAGTGGTTTTCGAGTCCCATAACTCTGCCTCTCTACACCTATTTTTAAAAACATAAAATTCTTTCCAACCCCCCAAAGTAATTTTCTTTCTACAACCATTCCAGCATAGATTTTTGTTGAAGTCAATTCCAAGGTATTTGTAATATGCAACTTCTTCCATAATGTTTCCTTCAAAGTAGAACTTACATTGGTTATGTTTTCTTTTCATAGAGAAAACCACTACTTTCATTTTGCTGATATTGACTTACATCTCCACACTTCTACAAAAATGCTCAAGGGATAGTAAGTGCTCTTGTAAACCAAGAGCTAATTTAACAATCAGAATAAGGTCATTTGCATACAAAATAAGCCTTATAACAAACTTGCCCAAATAGATACCATCACCCCCTTGCAAATTTAACTACTCCTCAAGATTGTCGATATATAAACCAAAAAGGGTAGGAGATAGTGGGAAACCTTGCTTGACCCCGATATCACTTCTAAAACTTTCAGAAATGCCTACTGAAGTTCTAATTTTGACTTTCACCTCTTCATATAGCCTATGCACAACTACTCTCAAATGTTTAGGAACCCCAAGTTCCTCGATTCTGTGCCAGAGCTTATCCCTAGGAACTGAGTCAAACACTTTTCTGAAACCAACAAAGCAACAAAAGACTTTTTCATTTTTCTACCAAACTTTTTCAATGATGTGCCTTAAAGTTATATAGTGATCAACTGTGGAATGTTTAGGTCTAAAACCTGCTTTCCCTTTAGCATGCTTATATCTTTCTTCTACCCACTTTCTAATTTTGTTTTCTGGCATGCTTCCAAATAGCTTTGCAAACAAAGGGTTGATCATGATGGTCCTATAATTGGAGGGATTATTGATGTCACTGCTCTTGAAAAGAGGTATTGCCAGACTAGTTGTCCAATCTGTGGGGATCCCTTGTTGTATGATGTTGTTGAAGATTTTTGTAATGTGAGGTGCAAGAATCTTTGAGCCCCACTTTAGATATTCTGCTTGGAGTTTAGCTAAGTCTTTTTCTTTTCCAACACCCAACTTCTTGATACCCATCTCTACCTCTTGTACCGTGAAGAGTTCAGTATCAATGTTGACCAAGGGGGGAGGGTCAACCTTGGGAACCTGCTCATAGAGTTGTCTTGCATAGGCAAACCATTTATAAGTCGTAATATTATTTCCAATTTGTATCTTTTTTGGTCGGAGCTCCTTCCAAAATAATTTGGGATTATTTTTCCCAAGGAAGATTAGTTCTTCCCTCCTTGAAACCATGAAATTGGTCTTTTTCTTGCTTAATAACTGTTTGTAATCTTTGAGCTTTATGTTATCCTTGTTTGACTCTTTCCACATTCTCCTTGCCTTTTTGCATTCCTCATCAAACCAAGCATTAACCGGAAAGAAATTTGTTTCAGACTTCTTAATTTTTGCTCTCTTGCACTTTACAAGTGCACATTGAATTAAATATGTTAATTCATGACTATGAAGGTTGTGAATTGTAATTTTCTCCTTCTTGAAGAGCCTCTCTAGCATCATTTTGAAGGTATTACAATTTTCTAGGGTCAAAAGAATTCTGCCCTGTGGGAGATTTTGTTGGACATGCTGAATTTTTTACTCTAATTGTTTCTTTCCAATCTAAGAGAAACATAAATAAATTGGCTTGTGATCTAATTTGAAGTCCCACAGCTAATCTCCAATCAAAACTTCCTCCATTTTCTCACACAAACCATGCAAGAAAATTACATAATCTACCACATTTGCTTCATTGTAAGTATTGCAAGTGAAATTACCGTACTTTGCCCATCTATTCAAGCCATTACAAATGACTAAATCAAAGGCCCCACATAGAGTAAGCAATTGTTCACCAAAGAGATTGCAGCCCTTGTCCTCTGAAATTCTTTCCCACTCATGATTAATTTCTTCTGTAAGCCAAATAGGGTCACAATCATCTTTACAACAAAGAATGCTAGCTTGCTCACTTGCAGCCCTAACATTGAAATCACCCACTATAAGGACTTCACCTAGCTGTGAATATGTTGCAATATCCGCTTTTAAGGTTAAAAATGGATCTTTGTGGTCAAGCCCTCTACCTTTGTAGATTTTTGAAACCCGCGGCACAAAATAGTATGCTGCAATTCTGATGTGGTTTCCATTTTCTGATATTTTAAACCAAATGAATTGCTTATTTGAGTCTTCTTTTTCTAACTGAATGAGATGACCTTCTTTCTCCCTTACTAAAACCATGATACCCCCGTGCCCTTTGCCATTCCCTGTTGCCTTGTTCCACACTGCCATCTTTTAGTATCCTTCAAATGGAGGTATCTTGCACCCGTTATGCTCATGTGTTTCTGTGACGCAAATTGTGTCTCTATCTTCTGCAATAGGCCCTAACCCAGGTTCTCATCTCCATGGGTAACCTTTGTAGTTCCAACAAACTAATCTTAAAGAAACCTTGGTATGAATTGATTGCTATTTATTTTGACATGCAAGACTCACATTTGAGTCTTTGTCCCTGCTTTCCCATAATGACCTTGCTTTATGATTTCCTGTTGAAGAGTTTGTTGCCTCTTCTTTATTACCATATTGCTGCTCTGTTTTGGAAGGAGGTCCAAATCGCACTATCACAACTTTGCCTTTATAAATATTTGCTCTCTTGCCTTCACCTCTTGCTTCCCTAACCTTTAAAATTTCCTCCCTTCTTTCCTCCTGTTGTTTTATAGTACATTCATTTTTCCCATAGTCTTTCACCCTTTTAATAATTATGTTTGTTTCCCTATTTTGTCTTTCCTTGCCTTCACTATCTTGCATGTTGTCAACTTGAATATTTGTTTCTCCTTCCTTATTAGCAGAATTGCTAATAACTTGAGCCCAAGTTTTGGAAACTTTGGTGGAATCTCCTTTCATTTCTTCTCTTGCGTTCTCTTCATGGTTATTTATTTGGGCAATCGTTTTCCTTTTATCCTAGGATGATTCCACATTCACCACCTCTGTACTTTCCACTACAAATTTCTTTATGTTTTGCACATCTGCCTTCATGTGTTGCCATTCTATCTTCCCTATCAGGAGAGCGTCTTGTAGCAATGCCACTTGTTCTTTTAAAACTTTATTGCTTTCTGCTAAAGCCTTGTTCTAAGCTGTTATTATATGAATTTTATGATCTCTTTCCTGCCCTTTAGCTTCTAAAACCTCCAACCTTTGTTTTGCATTTAACAATTCTTTCACATAAAGATCAGATGGCCAGGTGAGAGGTGTGGATGTGGGACTATATAAGGCAGAATCATCAATGACTTTTCCTCTGGACTTCTTGTTGCCACGTGCTTGTAGAGAAGACTTGTTTGAGTGCTTTTTGTGAAGGGCTCGAATACTTTTCTTTTCACACCGTTTCTTCCTTGTTTTCTCCCATTTCAGACAGACTATTCTTTGTTTTAAAATGCCCTGATATTGTTTGGCATTGACCCAAATCCACTTCCCAGCTTTGGCGGATGAGTCAATTTTCACTTGTGCTAAATCATTTGTCTCCACATGTTCTGGAATTTCTTGTTCCTTTGTCATGTTTGAATGCATTTTCCATCCAACCTGTTTTGAGAAATATGTAGGTCTATAAAATGCCAAGATTACTTTTGCACTGCTCCCTGCTGTTCAGGTTATCACTGCTCCTTGCTCGCTGCTCGATACTTTTGCTGCATAAAATCTCCCTGCTTTCACACTGCTCATTGTTCACTGCTTGTTGCTTTCATTGCTGACCACACTGCTCACACTGCTTGGACAACTTCACTGAACAAACGAGAGCCCATTGTTGCTCCAAGAGAAATCTGTCAAAGAAAATTGCAGCAAAAAAGTTCCCACAAAGTTCTCTGTACAAATTCTTAAAATAATTGTTGTCATGCTCTCCTTTTCTGAAATTCTACAAAGATCTCTGAAATGTGTTTGAACCAGGTCTTACATTGGGCAAACTAGCTCAAATATCACGAAATCGTGTGCATTTGAAATTGAAACACCGGGATAAAGCAAGCAGGATGAGGTAACATTTTTATTTTATTTTATTTTAATTATTATTTTATATTATTTAATATTATAATGATTTGTTTTAATATATATATATAATATATATTATATATATATATATATATTATATATATTAATATATATATATATATTATATATATAATCTGTGTTTTTCTTAAAATTAATTATTAATTAAATAAATATTTAAAATAAAAACTAATAAAAAATATTATTTACAAATTAATAAACTACAATTAAATTAATTTAGTAAAATAAGTTAATTAAATAATAATATTTAGAAAATTAATTAAATTATTATTATTATATATAATTTTTTTTTACATTTTTTTTAATAAAATACATTTTGTATATATTAAAGCTTAGGCAGTAAAAAACTATCAAATTTTGGACAAGTGTCATTTTCAAACCGTAAGTCCAAATTTAACAAAATTCAAGTCATTGGGAATTTGGTGAGAAACCACATACAATGAAGTGATCAAAGCAAAAAACTGAGAAAAATGAAAATCCCACAAAAATAACAAAATCAAAGCATGAAAGTAGTGATATGACCAAAAATTACATAGAGGGTCCCCATTATTATTATGAAGAAAATGAAGTAAAAATGAAGGGTTGTTTTGCCACAACAATCACAACACACTGGCAAGAAACAATTATCTCTGAAAAATAATAGGTCCAAATTTTCCAAAAGGTTTAAGTGATGAATTCTATCAAGCTTTCAAACATTAAAACATTTCCCATGGGTCTCACATTAATTGATCAAACAACTGAAGCTCTAAAAAAAAGTACTTGAAACAACCTAAGTCTAAACCCATGAATCCAAGTTCGAGGGAAATAATTGATTTTAAATTTACCTTCTATGAGTGACAACAAAGGTATACATAGGAAGTTAAAAGAAAATATACATCCATCAATTTAAATAATCTCCCTTACCTAACATTGCTTCGTTGCCAGTGAGTTTGCTAAGTGTCTCGACAAGGTTGTCTTAGTACCACACAAGCATAGGCCCAATTCCGGTGAGCCTGTTTAGTACCTTGACATGTTTACCTGTGCTTCCCACACATAAGTGCTTTCATCCCTCTTTTACCACCTTTTTGATAAACTTTATCTAGAGAATTTCTTTTAGCAATTGGGTGAACAGGACAAGGTGGTACAAAAGATTTTAAAGAAAATTGATATAATACTTATAAAGTTGTCTCCCTCATCTTTTCCTATAATCAATCTAGAGGCTTTTTATATGAAGTGGGGGAAATGGGTGGGATTCGTTGAGTTAGATACGAGCCAGTTCTTTCTTTGGAAAGATGAATCCTATCACTTGGAAAAGATAAATGTTCCTCCAAGGGAAAAGAATTAAGGTGAGAGGACTTAGAATTCAATAGATATATCCTTTTAAGGCAAATTAAAATATATGAAATTTACAGAGTAAACATTCTTCGACATGCCGAACAATGTTGGGTAAAAAAATCCTTCCATATAAATCTTGGTAACATTACCAAATCCAATCCAAAGCGAAAGTGAAATCGACACACTCCAAAGATTGCAAAAGAGGAAAGGAAATGCAAACTAAAAGAAATGACGTTGAATGAAAAGCCGAAATTGAAAGAAAGACTCAACAAGACAAATTATAAAAATGTATCAACAAAAGAACAAGTATGAGGGACAAGAAGCAAATTTTACCTAAGTTGAGATCTTGTTAAGTTGTCTCACAAAGTTTTAATTGATTAGACGTTTATTCAAACAAAAATTCTAACTCTAGGTAGTAGTTATGACAAAAAGTGAAGCTAAATAAAAAGTTTGTCCCTTTCAAAATATTCTTGTTTCAAAATTAAGCTTGCATGGAAAAATTTAATGCCTTCCTAATACAAATAAGGCATATGAAAATATCAAGCGAAAGAAACATTGAGGTTGAGAGACTCCCCATTTTAGCTTTTTTGCAATCTGATCCATATCATTATTGTTTTGCTAAGTTCCCAAGCAACCAAAATAAGGAGAATGAATTATAAATCTGAGTATGCAAGGTTACTGACTTTTCAAGGAAAGTTTTCAAGGTCTACAAAATCAAAGCTCTAAACCAGCTAAAACTAAAATAAAAACGAAGTCTAGAATCAAAATGAAATTACAAAAACAATAATATTCAAGTCTCCCTCATCTTCCTGACCTTCTCATATAGGAATTAGGCCATAAGGGGCTTTGATACCAACCAATAAATTTGAGAAATAAACATAGTAGAGAGATTACACACAAAAATTTCGTATATTACCTTCAAAACTAAAGTAGATACCACATATATAGTGCTTATGAGATCTAACCATTTCCAAACAAGGAGATATCATTGCTTGTTGAGAAATATCTCAACAACTCAACCAACCAACAAATCAAATCTACCTATTTACTAATGTAAGCGGTATTTTCAAGTCCCTCCCTTAATTCTTACATTACTAAATTAACATTACATGAATCACAAATAACATTTCACATATAAGTCACATCTATTAGCTGTGGTCTTCATTGGCACTTCTACCCACTTGAAATCTCGTGGACCATGCTCTTTCTCCACCACAATCTTCAAGATTCCCACTTGACTCATTTAAGGTACAACTATCTCCGACCATCTTTGATGAACTTGTAAGATCAACAACATTGACAGTTGGAATATAGAAAATCAATTTAATATAAACATTATGGAAAAATACGAATAAATGAAAAAAATATCAATTTTTATTAAAATTTGTTGAATTTAGATTACAAAAAATTCAATGAACATAAATCCAAGGCCTTTAAGTACCTATGAAGGTTTGGACAACCTCAAAACATCTTGAACATCAAATCCATGTCATCTAAACATGCTAAGTTTTGGAATTTTGGTCAGAATCAAGAGAATTGTTTTTTGGTGAAACCTTAATTTGTGTTCTTTAAAATGGGGTTTTGACTACATATATGGATTCAAAACCCTTGGGGCACTCAAGTGTAGAGAGTTTACAACTCAATCTTATGATTCCAAGAAATCCCGCGGGATTCTAAACAATCTAAACCATAAAATATTCTAGAAAACCCTCCAAAACATAAAATAGATAGACTTCCTATAAAAGAATTATCTTTACCACATTCTAATATGGAGAACTGAAATAAACATCTAAATATATTCCAATTTTTTAAACTATTTTTATTTTAGTATTTTAATTAAATTAATTTAAAAATGTTTTTAAAAACTACATATCTTAAAAAAATATTAAAAAATCAAATCAAGTAAAGCATATATAATTGGGATGTTTTAAAGAATTTTTAGAGGTTTGAAATTGATTTTAGATTAAAAAATTCTAAGACAGGACAAACTATATCCCTATAACCATTACCATAAAACTATACTAAATGTTCACACTTAGTAAAGCAATGAATTCCCCATACTATGGAAACACAATTGGCAAGGAAATATTTGGCCCACGATGGCCTCCTTATTATGTATGGTTTCTACAAGAAAAATATTGATTTGGAAGATCTTCATAAATGAGGATACCTTAGTCCATCTAGATGCCTTTTATGGGAAGAGGCTAACTTAATCAATGGATAAATTCCTATATCAATGCTTCTCCTCAACCTAAAACTAGTACTTCACCTCAACAACACCAACTATTTATTTGCCGTTTACCTTCTTCACCCATCATGTTTTCTTCCCTTTATTCTTCTTCGCCTGGTGAAAATCATAATGCTAGTTACCAGGAGGTTAAGAAGAAGAACAAAAGGAAGAAGAAGAAGCAAGATAAGAAAGGATTAAATTAACCAATAATGGCTATGAGAGTTGATAATGTTGAGGAATCCTCCAACATGTATCGCAAGCCTAAATACCCTTACAAGCTTTGTAAGGGTGCCCATCTTCTTAAAGATTGTCCTGGTATACCTAGAGTCTTAGAAGTGTGGTCTAGATATTCTCATCAACTTATTGTTGGTCCTTCAACTAGTGATTATAAAGGTCCTGGGAAAAAGGGTAAAGTTAGGTTTCCTTGTAGTTTATGCGAAGGGAGTCATCAAACTCATCTTTTCCCTCACATGGATGAGGCCTATAAATTATTGTAATAACTTATTATTTCTCAACAACAACTTCCAATAGGTTACTGTAAGATTTCTCCCAACCTACCATCAGTTGGAAAAGTGATTGATCCTATTCAAAGTTTGGTTAATCCCACTCTTCCCTTGGAGAGTGAAACCCATACCACTCAGGTTGATGAGTCATTGGTTGATGCAGTGGTCGACTTGATTCCATCTTTGGTCAATCCCACTCTCCCCTTAGAAAGTGAAGTTAATATCACTCATGTTCTTATTTTTACTTCAGATTCCATCGCACAAGGGGGAATTTCACCTATTTCCATGGAACCCCCTCCAGGTACTGAGGTCATTTCCTTTGATTAGAATAAAATGACAGAGCCTCCTCTCCCTTCTTGCATCCCTTTCTAAGTCATTGTGAAAGTTTGTGATAAAACATGCATCGCACTATTATATATGAAGGTGCTTATGTTATTATTTTATCCTCAAAATCTTATCAAGCTTTGGGTTACCCTCATATTGTGTTCGTTACTGAGAATCTATTGGATTTTAATAGAATATGCTGTGAAATTTTAGGGATCCTTCCTCAGCTGCCCGTTACTTTGGAAGGAAAAATTGTTTATATGATGTCATGGTAGTCTAAGGTCCCTTGTATTTCAATTTTATCCTTAGGCGAGACTATGTCTATGCAATGAAAGTTGTCATGACCACACTCTTTCATGTGATGTATTTCCCTCATAATGGAACCATTGGACTATTGACCAACGTTCATTTGGTGCCCCTAATGTCTACCAACCATCAAACATCCCTGAATTTTCCCTATACACAAGAGGTATCCGCCCCACCACAGGTTAATTATGTGGTAACTTGTCCCATTCCTTCACTTACCAATGAAAATAAGTGTCTCACTGTATGCTCAACTTATTTTGATTTAGATCCAGTAAGTGACATGAAAAACCCTTCAATAGGGACATTGGAGCTTGATCTTCCCAACCCTATTTAGTCCCTTCACATGTATTCCTTCCAGGGAATTGTTCTTCCATTTGATGAAGACCTCTTGGAAGCCATGATTGAGGTGTGTCCCTTAGCTTGTATTCCTTTTAGAGCATTATCCTCTTTGAATCCATGATAAGGTCTCATGTGTGTAATTCCTTTTCTTGTGTCAAGCTCGCTAACAAATGAAACAAGGTTCCATGAGAATAGTTCTTTTCTTGTGTTAAGCTTAATAAAAAATGAAACATGCATCCGAACATAGTTATTTTCATTTCAATCTTGCATAAAAATGAAACCAACCTATAAGCATAGTTATTTTCCGGTGTCAAGCTCATTAACAAATGAAACAAATCCCCCTCTAATTGGTTTGAGTCTTTGACTAGATCTTGTAAATATTAAGTCGGGTCTTTCACCTGATCTCATAAATGAAATTTCATTTCATCCGCTTATTAGTAACCAATAGTCTACTTAGGTAGATGAAACAAAGTTTTGGGGGCATGTTCCTCTGGTCATCATGCTAGAATTAAGCCGCTAGCCTCTGCCATTATGTTGGGTGGCATGAAACCTCTCTCAAGCACAATTTTTCTTTGTTTTAAGCTTGTGTAAAAATGAAACCTATCTCAAGCATAATTTTATCTCTGTTTCAAGCTTGTGTAAAAATGAAACTTATCTCGAGCTTAGTATTTGTTCATTCTTGTGCTCGTAAAGACATGAGAATAATTTACTAAGTATACCTTTATCGCTTTCTTGGGATCGTTAAACCAAATGAAAAAGGAACCCCTAGAGTTACCTTTAAGCCATTTTCTGACTCTCAAAATATGAAAATATGGCTGAGTAAACTTGTTTCTTTCATTCTTGTAAAAGTATATGAAGAAACACCTACCTAGTATAAGTTTACTCCTTTGATGGATTGCATAGACTATTTATGAAAAAAGTATACTTTGATAAATAATGGTCATAAGAGTTCTCCCTTGTATTATTTTACACTTTTTCAGGCTCAGGGGACTAAACTTACGAAAAAGAATACTGTGAAGGTTCCTTTTCATTTATTTTTGAACTCCCTAAACATGAAAAGAAGTCAGGATACCCCTTCACTAGACTCGTAAAATGTAAACAATGTAGGACTCATCAAGCATGATGAGAATGAACCACTCTTTCCAAGAGTTCGTTCAAAATACTTCGAAGGACTTATCCAAAGGATAAGATTACACTACAAGCACATGTTATCTTCCTCAAGCTTGCGTAAAAATAAAGATGTACTTTCTAGAAATGGTGGGGAAAATTAGGAAAAACAATGTATAGAGCCTAGATTTGGCAATAATTCACTCTTGAACATGACACTCTTTCACTTTTGTGTCTGATTGGGTTGGGAAATCCAGTGTTATGAAACCAGCTCACAAAAAGATAGAAAAGATAGATGAATGCCTTAGAAATAAGCCTCTTTGAGGGGGCAACCTCCTTTACATTACACCATAGTTTTAAAAAACGGCCGTTTCGAAACGGAAACAGTCGAGTTGGTCCGTTCCATTGCCCTTCAGAGTGACTTGGTACAAAAAACGGCTCGGTTGGCTGACTCAACGACTTGGCCGTTTCCTGTACTGACTCGGCCGAGTCACAAACAATGGCCCGTAACCCACTAAAATAACAATTTAACATTAGTTTAATGAAATTTTAAGTAAAAGTGACATTCTCCTTAATCTTCATTTTCATCCTTTTACTTAATTTTTTAACATTACCATGAAATGACTCAGGATGTTTGAGAGTGGTTTCGGCCTCATTGGATTTCATATGGAGAAAGTAGAATTTTAGATTTCATTCAAAATACAGCAGACTTATCAGTTTTTCAGGATTTCAGGATTGGAGGATTGCAATGCTTCCATTGAATTTTGTCATGTATTAGGGTATGGAACTCGTATTTAATCAAGAGAACCAATCCCTCTATGTACCTTGATGTTAGTGACATTGGTTGTCGAACTCCTCTGGGATTCACTCCCAAACCAGGA
This sequence comes from Pinus taeda, assembly GCA_000404065.3. Classification (NCBI taxonomy): domain Eukaryota; kingdom Viridiplantae; phylum Streptophyta; class Pinopsida; order Pinales; family Pinaceae; genus Pinus; species Pinus taeda. Next base: position 72,054 of record APFE030711154.1, read on the forward strand.
GCTTCTGAAAATGTCGCTCTTGCTCCCAAGTAACACAAAGAAGAGAAACCGTTTGGATCAAAAACAACTAAATGATCTAGTTTATGTCCAATACAACCTCCGGCTCAGACGAAACCATTTGCTGAACAAAAGACCTAATTCAGATCCCATTGTGTTGGAAGACATTGATCCAACATCAGATTGGGTAGTGGAGAGTCGTCCAGCAGAGTTTGATCCTGATGAGGATCTTGATTTAGATTTAGATATCGAGACATCAGTTGAACTTGAACATGTTGTTCAGTTGAATGCAGATCCCAATCCACCAGGCTCAGTCTCACAGCTAGCAAGGACTCTAGTTGTAGGTGCTTCCTCTTCTCAGCCACGATAGAAGCGCAGTCGCATATCTACTCTATCTCAGCTTGCATCTGCTGCAGTTGCACAACCTGCTAGTGTTCCCACTTCTACATCTGCAGTTGGAGATGATGATGATGAGGAGGAGCCATGGGCCCCCTATCTGACTCTGATGATGATCCAGAGATTGATCAACATGATCTTGGCTCCTCTGGCAGTAGCTACTAGCCAGTAGCTGTAGTACTAGTACTGGAGTCTGGTCACAGTTTACTTTTGTTGTAGAGGCCATTTCTAGCCTCCTTGGTTATGTGCTTTTTGTTTTGAGTCTTTGATCATGTATGACAGTTGACTATGTATTGCCATTGGGTACCATTTTGATATAATGGATTGGTTCATGAGCCTACTTTGATCATATGTTGTCTTCCATCTATATTATAATGCTGTGTGTTTGGAAACATGAACGAAAATCTTTAAAATTATGTTTAAAATCTTTAAAACTATGTTTTTTTATAAAAAAAAATAAATATTTAATGTATTTTTTACAACGACCGAGTCATTGAAATTGAGCCGGCCGAGTCATTACCGTTTTGGAGTCGGAGTCGGAGTTGATCCTCGGCAGAGTCGGAGTCCGAGTCGGAGTTTTAAAACTATGCATTACACAAATGAATAATTCTTTGATGATACAAATGACAAGACCTCCTTTCTATATATAGGAGTCTAAGGGGTCATAATATAATCAAAGCCAACATAACAATAATAATGTAAGGGCACAATAATAACAATAGTGGGCTTCTATGGGGCACAATAATAAAAATATGGGGACTACAGGGGCACAACGACATAATAAGGGAGTTGTACTAATAACAATAAGGCCTTACACTAGTAGTATAGGGACCTAACATGCCCCTCTCCTTCAAAAAGTGTTTTCCTCAATGCTTGAGTAGTTCTTGATGCTTCTGTATAAATTATTGTCCTCCCATGTGGAATCTTCAGTGGGTAAGCTCTTCCACTTAATGATATACTATGAAATTGATCTATTTCGTCGCTTTTGATTTCTCGGTTCTGTGACTGCTTCAGGTTCCAATATGATTTTTCCTTCCTTGTCAAGTTCTTGCAATACTGTTTGAACGGGGATCTTCTACAACTTTTGAATGAGTTGCCACACTTCTTCATCCTTCTTCCATTCATCCCTTGCTTCGTGTATCCAATCTAGTTGGATAATAGAAATAGCACACAATAATGCTTCCACATCCTCATCCTTTCCTGAGAGTGCATCTACAACAAAATTTTGCTTCCCGTTTCTATAGATGATGTCAAAGTCATAACCCAACATATTTGTGACCCATTTTTTCTATTCTTCTAAAGATAATATTTGTTCTAAAAAGTAGTTACGACTATCATGATCCATTTTTACCTTGAAATGTCTTCCCATTGGGTAAGGTCGCCATTTCTTAAGTGCATGTAGTATTGCCAAGATTTCTTTCTCATAAATAGCTTGCTTGAGATGTAGCCATAAAAATACAATCACCTACATCAAAGCATTTTTTGCTGTGATGTTGATCTAATTGTTGTTTCATTCGATTCTGTACCAAAATGGTGTTATTCTTTAAAAGTTGGAGAACTTGTTGTTGATGCTCGATGTGATCTTTCATTGCTTGAACCTTTTTCTTCTTGACATGTCCTTCTATCTTTAGAGTTTGAGGATTGGTAAATTCTTCCGATGCTTTACAAGATATGGTTGGATTCATTTCTTGATGCTCAACGTGATCTTTCACTTCTTGAACATTTTTCTTCTTCATATGTCCTTCTATCTTGATAGTTTGAGGAGTGGTAATTCCGGCCAATGCATTACAAGATATGGTTGGATTCATTTCTTCTTTCTCAATGTGATCTTTCACTTCTTGAACCTTTTTCTTCTTGATATGTCCTTCATCTTGGAGAGTTTGAGGAGTGGTAATTCTTGCCAATGCTTTACAAGATATGGTCTGATTCATTTCTTCTTTCTCTAGGGTTAGTTATTGGTGTATATCCCCTTCTTTTTATGTTTCTTGATCATTTTCTTCCTCCTCTTCATAATCTATGTAAAATAATTTCTTCTCAGCACACTTATGACCTTTAGTGCATTTGCTGTCACAATTGTAACAAAGCCCTTTTTCTATTTTTTCTTCCAATTGTTGTGGTGTCACCCTTGTAGGTTATGGAATGCTAGGAGAAACAACAGTTCCATGTCTATAGTTGTGAGGGGTAGAATTTATTGTTTTCATAATTTTGCTTTCCACTTTTCTTGCCAACCTGAATGCCTTCTCCAATGAATCAAGTTCCCAAAGACAAACCTCATGTTGAATGTTATCCTTTAAAGTCCCTATGGAGACATCAATCCTTTGCTTCTCTGGAATATCATTTTCCCTTATATTTAATTTTTGAAAGTCCTCAATATGATCTTCCATTGTACATTTTTGTTTGAGATTTATCAATTGGCTAAAGAATGTGTTTCTCTTTGTATCCTCATAATGTGCTATCATTTCCTCCGTAATTGACCATGTGACAAGGGGTTTACGAGAACAAAGCCCTTTATACCGTAAAAATTGATTCGGTTCTAAATAATTAGATGCAATACATACCTTTTGTAACAGTGGTACACCATGTAGATCAAAATATTTCTCCATCTGTAGTATCCAATTTACCGGATCCTTGCCATCAAACTTCTTCATCTCTCTTTTTCTTGATTTTAGGAGCTTGATCTTGAAAAGACTATAACTTTGTAATTTCAAATCTCCCAGTTCTGAAATCATGATCTACAGTAGTCCTCTGTGTCCTCTTTCCAATGCCACCAGTATGATCAAAATTAGATTCTCCAAGAAAGAGTTATGCACAATCTCCCAGGATGACTTGATTATACACCTTTTCTAAATAGAAAACTTGCATGACTTGCCAGGTGTCACTGTTTTAACCTTCGGATTTGGAAAATACACAATAAAAACTATAGTCCGTCCTCTTTCTGTAACTTCTTACGAAAGTTCAATCTAATGCTTAGAGAGAAAGTTATGACGATTTTCCCCAGGTCACCTTTAACATGTAATTCGGGAGTCTGCAAAAAGGCCAAATTCCTCAGATCATATATCCACAAATATAGCATTAAAAGCTCTGAAATTCGGATCCAAGGTTCAGAACGATTTCAACCCAAATGGGTTTTTGTTTTAGTGTCTGAAACGTCGTAGAAAAAAAGTTATAGTGAAAATGCCACGATAACCTGTTTGGAGTACCAAAACCTTAGAATCCAAAGCTTTGATACCAAATGTTATGAAACCAGCTCACAAAAAGATAGAAAAGATAGATGAACGCCTTAGAAATAAGCCTCTTTGAGGGGGAAACCTCCTTTACATTACGAAAATGAACAATTCTTCGATGATACAAATGACAAGACCTCCTTTCTATATTTAGGAGTCCAAGGGGTCATATAATCAGAGCCGACATAACAATAATAATGTAAGGGCACAATAATAACAATAGTGGGCTTCTATGGGGCACAATAATAACAATATGGGGACTACATGGGCACAAAGATATAATAAGGGGGTTGTAATAATAACAATAAGGGGTTACACTAGTAGTATAGGGACCTAACATCCACATAACTATTTGTTGATCACACCTCCTTAAAAGTCTTCATACTTGTTTTTGATCCCATATTGAGTCAGTGCTTCCAACTTCATATTGTTTTGTCAATATGTTCAAGAGAATTTTAACCTCAGTTAAAGTTACTTTTCAATCTTCAAAAGCTTCAATCACATCGGCCATCCCTGAGTCAATCCTGAATTACTTTGTTTTTCCAACTCAAAGTCTTGATACATGTTTCATGTCGTTGATGGGGATACATTAAGGCCCTCCTGCGTTGGGTCACTTCCTATCGACTTCAACACATTATCTGGGAAGTTGACTTAGAAACTCCCTTCAGTACCTTGGAACTTGCATGCCTCAATGACAGGTTTCCTTGCTTTCGACAAAAGGTTTACATCATTGGCCTCCGATCAGAATATTTTATGAGTTTTCAACTATAGATCATTCATTCACACTTCATATTTTACTAGTGTATTTTGAGATCCATTGACATTACTGGTGGTTTCTCTTGCATATGTCAGCGATTCTCATCATTGACCGATAATCAGATGGTGTCTGCCATGTTCGACTTCAACACGTTCATTCACATGGTTATACTTGTACTATTGATTGGTGGTGACGAAGACCCTGGATCTAGTTTCATCCATCTAGGTTGTGTGGAGTTTTCATGAATGATGTACAAATTCATACTGTATTATCATGGCTATGCTAATATTGAGTCTATTCGAGCATGGATCCACAATGTATGTTTGGTGGCCATGACTTTGATTGGTTCAGATGGATGTTTACACATTTCCATACTTAGGTCTAGTGTTATTAATATGCTACACTGAGTATGGGAATGCCTACCTCAGGGATGATTTCATTATTATATTATATTGTGATCCTATATTGTATATTTTTAGGTCTCCAACCAATTGACATATGATCCAAACTTTCACATGATAAAGAACTTAAACCCTCATACACAGTTTTTGACTTTGTAGTTTAGGGGGAAATATTTTACATGTCATTTTTTCACCATTAGGAAAATGACCTCGAATATGTATTCCTTGCTATTCGAACAACCCTTCATAGAAATACCCTACAAAGTAGGAAGAAAAACCACTTTGAATATCCCAAGGATCTTGGATTACATTTCTTAAAACCCTAATTTTAAATAGTGTCACACCTTTCCTAGACATAAACTACAACACCGCATGTTCAGTTATTGACACCTACATAGCGTGTCACATTGTTGTCCATCACAAAATACAACACTCTTTCAACATGGGTAAAAATAAAAATGTAAAGTTTATAACCTTGTTGAGGAATCTTCCCTCAACCAACTAGACCTCAAGATCCTACCTCTTTGGACCTCATCCCCCTTATCATGGAACCATTCCCCTCTAATTTTGGATCTCATCCCCTAGAAGATGGATATACAACCTCCTCTCCTCTCCTATAAATACAATGTTGACTAAAGGAGTAGGGGTTAGATTTTGAGATACCTTTATGTTGTAAAATTGAAGAGTGAAGGCTTATGATTACAAGATGAAGGCTTGCAAATTTTTTGGAAGAGACCTTATGACACTAAGGCCAAAAGGGTTGTAATATTATCTTCCTATTGTTAGTACAAAGTGCGTTATTTTTCTCATAAAATTTGTTTAATGTTTACATACGTATATCAAAACTCCTTGATATTTTGGTTAGAAATAACTTGAATTCATTTATATATTGTATGCTTTGATGTTGTGTTGTTTATGTCATTGCAGATTCCATTTCAGGGATTGAAAATGGAGCAAGACCTCAAGAAAACAATGTATTGAAGGTTTATTTCGATCATTCGAGAGGTTTACCTTTGAATGATTCAAGTATTTCTAGAGAAGAATTAATGTATTTTGTCTTGATTGTTACTAGGTTTGGTTTCCAAGCCTAGGGAGATCTTGTTCTGTCATAGAATGAGATTCGTCTAAATAATAGTAGGAAATAAATGGGTGATGATCTATGAAAGGGGAGATATAGTCAATTTTTTTTTTTCATTTCAAATGAAGAATGTGGGGATGAAGAACATGAATATATGATATATGAGAGATTATAATTAATTTTCATAATTTGTGTAGGATGTACACATGCGAGAGCTATAGAAATTTAGGGGATGTATAGATGTAAGAGAGGTGGAAGACATGGAGATGTAGAGATGTGGTAATGTAGAAAATTGACCATGTTGGGAGAGGGAAGTGGTGAGCCCTCGTATTGCACGAAGAATGTTGCAACAACCAAGGGCTTCTTGACTCAAATTATCAACCCGAGGTTTGTACAAACTTCGAGTTGACAGTGCTATATGCAAAACAGATAGGATTCCACTAGTGCCACCCTCAGTTATGACATTAAACCAAAAGTGCTCAGAGACCAATCCTCCTACTGAATTAGAATTAAAACTTTCTAATAAAGTTACAAATGGAAATTACTTCTAGCTATGAAAGTGGAAATGCCATTGAATCAACTTGTAAATGCTAACTAATCAACTCATGAAAGGACAAATGCTAATCTACTTGCAAAAGAAAGGCTATTTTATCTTGAAATATCCATCAAACTACCAAATCTTCTTGCAAAAATAAAACTATTTTGTTTTTCATAATTCATCAAACTATCAATCAGAATTGCATGTACCATCTATGCAGTTCACACTTGCATGTAAATCATTAACCTACTTGCATCAAACTTGTGATAAAAAAAACTCTCTACTCTGTTTTATAGTGAAGAAAAGGAATGGTTGGAGTGGCCTAGGAGCTTCCCCTAATCATAAAATCACAGCTGGGGGTCATCATTAATCTAGACTAAGTCAAAGTTGCAGTGGGGATCAAATATGATGCAGGAAAGTGATGTTAGAATTTTTGCTACAGACGATTGCTACAAGAGGGCATCTGAGTGGTCTTTTGAAGGTGAAAATGTTATCTTGAGGGTATGGAGAGGTGTATCGAAGTTGAAGCAAATGGAGGGAGGTTGGTTTGAGCCCCTAGCCAAGCTCAAGACCTCTCAGAGGCCTTTCTTGCACTAGGATGAGTGCTCTCGGTATACTAGGCATAATGGCTTATAAAACAAGGTTTTTTGATAGAATTTGGAAGTGGAAGGAGCTAAATATGGAAGTGGTAAAGGTTCCCTTCCCTGTAGATCAACCATCCCTGCAATCAATCACATGCATGCATCCATTTATCATTAACAAAATGAAATAACTTATGATGGAAAAGATGAGTTGAATTTAAATAACATCTACTTTATGCAATACCACTAATCTAATCACTAAACTAACTTCTAAGCTATAGAAAGCAAATGTAAAACATGACAACTGACACTAATATATTTCCAGGAAATCATAAACACAATATTTTTGGACTGTGGTTGTGAATCCTTCCACTCATTCTCCCACAAGAGAGATGATGTAGAGGTTGCAACCACGAGATTTTATAAATTAATCTCTATTGGAATGAAAGAAACTATGAACTACTTGGAATCAAGAAGAAACATAAGTACAAGAAGAGGTACCAAAGCATCTGGGTTGGTCCCAAACCTAAGGGTCTCATCCCTCTGAAACTAACTCAGATGCAACTTAAAATCCAACTTTTCATTATCAAAATGTGTAGGTCTAATACATCACATAAAAGTTTAAAGTAACAATGACAAGCTTGAAGCTCAATAGCTACACTTATTTGAACAAAAACTTCGAATCCTAATGACCTCTTCTTCTAGTTTATTTATACAAAAAGGAAACTACAACAAATCCCTTGAAAGTAGGAGTGATTCCCTCCTCGATCTCGAAAATGGTGGATCTTGTCCCTCTTGATCTTCACTTGGACTAGGAGTTGTTGAAAAATGTAACTAGGTTCAGTCTTCATAAAATGTATTTGTCAAAAGAATTTTTATTGTTGTTACAATGACTTATGCATTGTTTTCATGATTGGGTCATCATTTTATTAGTCAAAGTCCTCATTGTGGACTCCTAGGATTAATAAAGAGTCATTAGAGTCATTGTTTATTTTATGAGACCCTTATTGGGATTTCGAACGATGTAAAAAGAATTATTTTTGAGTCCAAAACGAATTATGTAACTGCACACCAAGTCGGCCTCAAGGAAGGCAATTCGACCTCATCTGAAGGCTATATATACAAGGCAGTTCGACTTCATTTGGAGCGTCTCACTCTCTCACACATAGTTCAATATCTGAAGCTAGAAAAAGTGCAAAGGTGAAGAAGGAGACTAAAAGAGGTGTGAGTTTGGTTAAGGAGGAAGTGAAGAACAAAGTCAAAGTTTTGGTCTCTCTCTCTCTCTCTCTCTTTCTCTCTCTTTTGTGGGCTAGTTTAGGAGATTGAAGTCTACCTACCAAAGTCAAAGTTGTTGTTGATGCTGGAAGTTGCCAAGTCGAAGTTCCCAGGGTCAAAGTGTTGCTGCTATTGAGACGAAGGTTGGATTAAAGAAGGAAAGGCTAGCTTTGTTTGCAGGAGGTCTATGTCTAGGTTGAAGAGTCCCAAGAATAACTATTGAAGGAAGATATTTTTGATTGGGGTTTCCCCTAGATAGGGGTTTTTCACTAATAGAGTGCCTACATTTTGTCTTGTTTTTTTGTGATCTTCATGCACACATAATTTGGTAATTTCTTAATGAAAGATAATATAAAAAACAAGTAAAAGAAGCCAACATAATTCACAAGTAATTATCAATAAAGAGAAATCTAACCTTAATCCTACTAGCATTGATTTCTCAACATGGTATCAGAGTTAAGGTCGAAGAACATTGAATATCACTTCGTTGGCTTGAAGGAAATGATTAATCCCTTTATGATAAGAATGGGATTCACTTCTACAAGAAGATGAATCAAGAAGATTATCTACTACTTATTGAACAATGTCAAAAGTCAAGGGTTCTTAGTTGCACTTACAGGATCACTTAATGATGATAATGCATGGATCATTGATAGTGGAGCATCAAGGCATATGACAGGGGAAAGTAAACAACTACAAACTCTATTAAAGGAACCATTAAGGGAATTTTGAAGTCTAAAATGGGTCTCCTAAGGAAATTATAAAATAATAGTGGAAATAATAAAATAAGATTAGATTACATCATTAAATTTTAGAGGGAAAAAAATAAAAAAACCAAGTTGTATTTTCAATTTATCTCCCTATGGGTTTATTCAAATTTCGAGTGGAAAGACTCATTGGATGCAAAATTTGATTCCTCATCCAAGGAGTAACATGTTGCATACTTTGGATTGACCCCACTACACGAAAAATGATAAATACATGAAAAATGTGATTGCAATCATGTTTTTTCATGTATTTCTCATTTTTCGTGTAGTAGGATCCATCAATTAGTATGCAACATGGGTACTTCTTGGATGAGGAATTAAATTTTGCATCCAACGAGTACTCCCACTTGAAATGTGAGTAAACCCTTAGGGAGATAAGTTGAAAATACGAGTTGAAAAATTAGTTTTATTATTTTATTATTTTTTAATCTTTTTACTTTTTTACTCCAAAAATGGTGAATCATCCCCCATGGTTGACATCATCATCTTAAATCATATTGGTTCTTATAAAGTTTATTTTGGTTGCACATTTTTCTTAGGAGGCCCATTTTACACCTAAAAACTCCCCTAAAGGATCTTTCGATGCAGTGGAATTCAAAGACAACAAAAGGTATGTTGTTAGAGGCCTGAGATAAACATTTTTGAAGCTGGAGAATGGAGCAAAACTACATATCAAAAACATACTATATGTTCCAGGTTTGAAAAATAATCTTCTTTCAATTTTTTGCTTAGAAGATAAAGGGGATAGAGTTGCTTTTGTTGATGAAAAAGTCTTGGTTTGGGGAAAATATTAAAGTATTGACAATGCTAGGGTTATTGGAGTTCGTGAAGGAAGTTTGTATAGAGTCATTACACCACCTCCTCAATCCCTAGTTCATATGGAAATCTCTCCTATTGAGCTACGAAATAGAAGATATGGCCATCTTCACTAGAAGGTCATTCCCACTCTTAAACATCTAGTTCATGGTCTAAAATGAGCCTCCTAAGAAAAATGTACAACCAAAATAAAATTTATAAGAACCAATAGGATTCAAGATGATGATGTCAACCATGGGGGATGATTCACGATTTTTGGAGTGAAAAAGTAAAAAGATTAAAAAATAATAAAATAATAAAACTACTTTTTCAACTCGTATTTTCAACTTATCTCCTTAAGGTTTTACTCAAATTTCGAGCAAGAGTACTCGTTGAATGAAAAATTTAATTCCTCATCCAAGGAGTACCCATGTTGTATACTTTCGATGGACCCTACTACACGAAAAATAAGAGATACATGAAAAAATGTGATTATCCAAGGAGTACCCATGTTGCATACTTTCAATGGACCCTACTACATGAAAAATGAGAAATAGATGCAAAAACGTGATTGCAATCACTTTTTTCATGTATTTCTCATTTTTTGTGTAGTAAGGTCCATCAAAATTATGCAACATGGGTACTCCTGGGATGACGAATCAAATTATTCATCCCACGATTGTTCTTGCTCGAAATTGAAGTAAACCCATAGGTAGATAAGTTGAAAAAATAGTTCTCTTTTTTCCCTTTAAAGTTTGATGATGTAATCTAATATTATTTTATTATTTCCACTATTATTTTATAATTTCCTTAGGAGGCCCATTTTAGACCTCAAAATTACCTTAATGGAATATCGTGAAGGAGTTTGCAAGGGATGCTCCTTGGGAAAACATACGAGAAAACCATTTTCAAATAGTGAAACAAGGTCTAAAGAATTATTATACCTCATACATTTTGATGTGTATGGGCCTATGTCTGACAAATCACTTGGAGGTCATATTTACTATGTAACATTTATTGATGATCACTATAGAAATACATGGCTCTACCTGCTCAAGAAAAAGGATGAAATATTTGAGAAATTCAAAGAGTTTAGATGTGAAGTGGGAACCCTAATCGAAAGAAAGATAAAGACCTTGAGATCCGACAATGGTGGGGAATACACTTCTAAATAATTTATCACATATTTTAAAGAAGAAAGAATTAAGAGGGAGCTTATTGTTCCCTACTATTCCGAACAAAATGGAGTGGCCAAAATAAAGAATAAGACAATTGAAGAAGGTGTACGAACAATGCTACTCGATTAAGACTTAACAAAATTTCTATGGGGAGAAGCAACAATGGTTGTTGCATATATTCAAACTATAAGTCCTCATATTATTATCGATAATATGACACCCAAGGAAGCATTCACAGGGAAGAAGCCAAGTGTGGACCATCTTTGAATCTTTGGGAGTCTTGCCTATATCCATGTTCCATAGGAGAAACAAAAGAAGGTAGATTCTACAAGCATAAAAGGGATCTTTGATGGCTATAATCTCTCCTCAAAGGCATATAGAATCTATATCAAGGAAGGGAGACACATTGAAGTAAGCAAGGACATTATATTTTATGAGAATCAAGCCTACGAAAGATCGAATGATATTCCTATTGATTTCGATGATGAAGATCTACCCATATTTGAAGAAGAAGAAATACAACCCAACAACCCCTCTACAATTCAAGAAGAAGAAGAAGAACCAAGTGATCCTATTCAACCTGTGGTCATACCAAGCATAAGGAAGAGGCCAAATTGGTTAAAATCTACTCTTGAAGATGTTGAAGGGCATGGAGCTGAAAAAGGAACCTTTAGGGAAAGAAAAAGGTCGAAGACATATTATGGATATGTTGCATATATGAAAAAACTAATTGAAGCAAAACCATCTACATTTGAAGAAGTTTCTCATCAAGAAGTATGGAAGAAAGCTATGTAGGAAGAATATCAATCCATCATGAAAAATGGGGTTTGAGAAATCGTTCCTAGACCTAGTGACAAATTGATTGTCACCTCAAAATGGATCTACAATATCAAACACATTGTTGATGGAAGAATAGATAAATAAAAGGCCAGATTTGTTGCAAGGGGTTTCTCTCAAAAGGAAGGCATAGATTATGAAGAAACCTTTGCACCCACTATAATGTAGACTACCATTAGATCTTTAGTTTCATTGGCTACTACAATGGGATGGAATATCCATGAAATTCACGTGAAGACACCATTTCTGAATGGGACCATTGATGAGGAAGTATACATTGAGAAGCCTGAAGGCTTTGAGGTGAATGGCATAGATACTCATGTTTGTAGACTCAAGAAGGATCTGTATGGTTTGAAGCAAGATCCTTGGGCATGGTATGCAAGAATGGACGCATACCTTCTAAGAATTGGGTTCGTGAAAAGTTCCACTCATCCAAATCTCTACATTAAGGTTGTGAATAATGAGCCAATTATTATTCTATTTTATGTGGATGATCTATTCATTGCATGTGTGAAGAGAAGAATACAAGAATGAAAGAAGATGTTGGTAGCTGAATTTGAGATGAAGGATCTAGGACTAATGCACTAGTACCTAGGTCTGAATGTATGGCAAAATCATGGGGAGATATATTTGGGGTAAGGAAAGTACATCATCAAGTTGTTGCAAAAATTTGGGATGATGGATTCCAAGCCCATGACTACTCCTATGATCACCAATATCAAGAAGTTGAGGAGATTTGACTCAAGTCTCGTGGATATTACCTCCTATTGTTAGTTGGCAGGCTCTCTGATGTATCTGATAAATACTAGGTTGGATATATGCTTTGTTGTGAACATCCTCAGTCAGTTTTAGTTGGAGCCTCATCATGATCACTGGATAGCTACCAAGCATATATTGAGATATCTTTGTGGCATGATACATCACTGCCTAAAGTATAATAGCAAGGAAATCAAGTTGATTGGCTTCACAGATTCTGATTGGGGTGGAAGTGAGACCGATGGCAGAAACACTATCGATGGATGCTTTAGTTTGGGATTTTCCATGATCTCATGGATGAGTAGAAAGTAAATCCCATTGCTTTGAGTAGTGCTAAAGCAGAGTATGTGGATGCATGTGAAGTAGGAAAGGAGGTTGTGTGGTTGGGGAATCTTCTGACAGATTTGTTTGAGAAGCCTCTGGATCATACTGTGATTAATTGTGATAATCAAAGTTGTATAAATATGTCCGGAGATCCAATGTTTCATGCTAGGATGAAGCATATCAACAATAAGTTCCATTATATTAGGAACTTGGTGTAGGATGGGATCGTTAAGCTATAGTATGTCTCGACAAACGATCAGGTCGTTGATATACTAACAAAGTCTCTTCCTAATAGGACGTTTGAATATCTTAGAAGCATGCTTGGTTTAGTTGATATTGCAAATTTTGTTGAAAATGGTAAAAGTTTGGAAGAGATTTGTTGAGGCCTTATGTGTGAGACACATTGCTTGGGAGGACATATGGATGGCACTGTGTGTTGATGTCTAGTTCCTGAAAAAGGGAGGGTGGTTTTGGTCATGGAGCTCTAACCTCGGATACGCACCTATATCCCTCTGTTGATGGTTAGTAAGTAAGCCTGATGGTACCTAGAGAGGCTGAAAGCTTTAGTCCATCTTAGTCCCATTCGGATAGATTACCCTGATCAGGAATCTAGTCCATGGCATTGCAGTGCCTAAACCATTGAGAGACCTTGGATAGATTGTCCTGGTCAGGAATCTAGTCCATGGAATTGCAGTGCCTAAACTATTCATATTTCATATAGTTTGAAATATTTCATATGAATACCTCCCTAGTTAAGAGGGAGCGTTGAAAAATGTAACTAGGTTTGGTCTTCATAAAATATATTTGTCAAAATATTTTTTTATTATTGTTACAATGACTTATTAAAGCATGAGTTTCATGCTTGGGCCATCATTTTATTAGTCAAAGTCCCCATTATGGACTCTTAGGAATAATAAAGAGTCATTAGAGTCATTGTATATTTTATGAGACCCTTCTTGGGCTTTCGAACAATGTAAAAAGAATTATGTTTGAGTCAAAGAAGAATTATGTGACCTCCACACCAAGTCGACCTTAAGGAAGGAAATTCAACCTCATTGGAAGGCTACATATACAAGGCATTTCGACTTCATTTGGAGCATCTCACTCTCTCACACATAGTTCGATATCTAAAGCTAGAATTTGGAAGCTAGAAAAAGTGTGAAGGTGAAGAAGGAGACTAAAAGAGGTGCGAGTTTGGTCAAGGAGGAAGGGAATAACAAATTTGAAATTTTGGTCTCTCTCTCTCTCTCTTTCTCTCTCTCTCTCTCTCTCTCTCTCTCTCTCTCGTGTGGGATAGTTTAGGAGATCGAAGTCTCCTTGTCAAAGTCAAAGCTACTGTTGATGCTGGAAGCTGCCAAGTCAAATTTTCTAGGGTCGAAGTGTTGTTGCTACTAAGATGAAGTTTTGGATCAAAGAAGGAAAAGTTGGCTTGGTGTGGAGGAGGTATGTGTCTAGGTTGAAGAGTCTCAATAATAACTATTGAAGGAAGAGAGTTTTCACAGGTTTTTCCTCTAGATAGGCGTTTTTACCTGGAAGAGTGCCTATGTCTCGTGTCTTTTGTTTTTGTGATCTTCATGCACACATAATTTGGTAACTGCTTGATAAAAGATAATATAACAAATAAGTAAAATAAGTCAACATAATTAAAAAGTAATTATCAAGAAACATAAATCTAACCCTAATTCTACTAGCATTGATTTCTGAACATGAGTCACCCTGTTGCCAATGAATTCGAACTGGTGAGAGAGGATATTTTGATTTGAAGTGGAGTTTAGGGAGTTAAGGACGTGGACAAACCCCCTAGATTCTCTCCTAGTTGTCTCTATCAAGCCCCTATATATTAATAGCCTAAAAAATGTTTCATTTTCCTGTGACTAAACCACATTAGGCCACATACTATGAAAACCACCTTTCACTCTTACTATGCATAATATAACAAAAAAATGTGAACTAATGTAAGATAAGGATAGTTTTAAGGTTGAAGGATGGCACAATGATCTTCAAAATGTACCTACTGATGGGACTCATCATCACCCCCTTGTTGAAGGTGTTGCTCATCTCTTGAGCAACTCAGTCATCCATGTGCAGCTCTCTCATGGCCCTGGTGGCCCCCTTGACATCCCAAGGTTTCTAAGATGGTGTGCCCTCTTGGGGGTAAAAACCTACATTCCTCTCTATCTCTATCCACTTCTTCTGCTCTTTTTCTTCATCTCTTCCTTCTTGTAAGCCTAGCAGCAAGGGTGGATAGAGTTTGAGTCCTATCCACCTGATTTTCATCCTCTGCATGATCCTTTTGTACAATGGTGTTCTATCCAAGGCATTCCTTAGCCTTTCAAGCGAGTGATATTCTCTGATCTGTAGGTTATCGGGTAAGGCATGCCATATCCATTGGAAATCTTGTAGAATCTCCATTCCCAACATCATAAATGTGCCTTCAAAGTGTAGAATGGCTTGCCCCTGGGTAGCAATGTATTTGGGTACTAAAGAAACATCATTGGATATGATGCTATGATTGCTAATGACAATATTTGGGCTCACTAGCTCTTCCTTGAAATACAATGGTTCCTTCTCCTCCTTTGCCTTTACTTTTTTCACCTCCTCAGCTCTTGTCTCTTCATGAGTCATCCAGGATGTGAAATTCATCAGTTTCATATCTCCCAATCTTGAATTGCTATCCCAAAAATTCATATTTTTCAAAGTTAGGTTGTGCATGTAAAATTGAACAAATTTTTCCTTGTCTTCGATGTTAGTTTGGTTGCAAAATTAAATGAACTGCTTGTAGTCCTAAAAAGGTAGAGATCCATATTGTGACAAAGTTTTGATTTGGAACGACAGCTACTGTTCTTTGAGAAAGAAGGTATAAGACTTTGATGGTTTTCTACATTTCAGGGCTTCCATGGAGAGACTTGCCATGGTGGCGAGTTGGGTTTCTTTCTCCTACAGCCTCTCTCTCAACCTCATGTTTTCTGCCTGCAGTTTCTCTTTCATCATAGACTCTCTCATTCTCAAATCACTTAACTCTTTTCCCATCTCAATGAACTTTTCTTCCATGAGGCTTACATCTTCTACATTCTTAGATTTATCAATTTTCATCCACTTGTGGGTTCTACCTCTCTCTATCTCGAGCTCATAAAGGATTGGGATTATAAAATTTTCAGGAATAAACCTTCCTCCTTCAATGAATTCGTAGTAGGATCCCAAGCTAGGTTGTGGGATAGGTTCTTGGAGTTCTTGTGGGTCTTTTCCAATTGTCTTTGAGGTGGTGGCTTCCATTTGTAACTCTTTCTTGTGCTCCTGTAGCTTCCCATGTCCTGCCTGTAACAGACTCTTCTCCTCCTGTAGCAAACCTTGTCTGTCCTACAACAAACCCTGTTCCTCCTCTAGATTCTCTTTTTCTTCTTCCTCAAAGGCACATTGTGTCCTTGGCTACTTGAGGGTGACAGACCTAGTGGTAGGCCTACTCACATGTGCTATAGGTGACTTGGTTTTGGTTTTAGGAGGAATGACCTCCTCAATTTTTCCTTTACTGGGTCCTGTTTCTTCCTTTTTTCTTAGTGGCTCATTAATATTTATAGGAACCTTTGTAGGAGTGTGTGGCTTCCCTTATCTAATTCTTTTGACTTGGTCTTGATTGCTTCGTCTAGGCTTGACAAGAGTGCCCAATGTAGCTAATGTTGAAACTACTTCTTGTTCAGTGTCTTTTGCTCCTTGGGGTGGAGAAGTCTCCTCATGGTTTACTCTTACTTCTCCTCCTCTTTCATATATGCTTCTCCTTCCTCTGTCTCTACTGCCTCATTTTCCTCTATTTTATTTCTTCATATTTTTTTCTTGCTGCCTCTTCCTCCTCTATATTTTCTCCTTCTTCTTCCTTTGTTTTTCCTTCTCTTCCTCCAATACTAGAGGTCGAAGTCTCTCCTAGTGTGAGGGCTTGTTTTTCCATGGAAGTCTCGCTATCCATGTCCACAAATTTATTCCATATGACAGGGGTTCTCAAGTGGTTCATCCATCCACCACTATCAACTTGATGTGTCCATGGTGAGCTAAATGTTGGTGTTTTCCTTCCCTTACCTTTTGACTCATCTCCATGATTGACTGCAAAAGGAAATGAGGGACACTAAGTCTTTGAGAAAGGGGTAATTATGCCTTGAATCTTAGCTCCTAGAGCATCCTGAATTGGTAGGCATTGACCACACTTAATCTCCCTTCACAAGATATATATTTAAGGATATAGTAAGCTACCTCATCCCAAGGGTAACACAAACCTTCTCTTCTCACTCCATTCTTGTCTTCTACAGGCTTCTCTTTTGAAAGGAAGAAGTTTTTCCTAGCTGTGACACTTGCTTGTCTTATTTGCTCCATATAATTCCTAGAGGCAAGGTGGTCACTTTGTTGAGGGTTGAGTGGATAATTTTGAGAATTTTTTTGATGAAATGGAGTGGATGGGTGATGGATGGATGATGAAAAAGTCACAGGAGGACCTTCTTTGACATCCTCTCAACATGTCATGATGGGCCTTATGGAGGACATTTTTCTACAAAAAGGATAGCCTTTAAAGTTTTACAGGTTGGTTACTATTAGCCCACTTTACATCAAGATGCAATGAGATATACCACTAGATGTGATTAGTGCCAAAGGATGGGAAAACCCACACCTAGGGATGAAATTCCCCTACAACCTCAAGTGGGATTAGAGCCATTTGGCAAGTGGGGCATGGATTTCATTGGGCCAATTGATCCACCATCAAGACATAAAAAGTACATCATTGTGTGCACTGGATAATTGACAAAATGGGTTCAGGCAAAGGCAGTTAAAGCAACAACTGAGCAAAAAGTGGCATAAATTTTAAGAGAAAAATCTACAAGTTTGGGTATCCAAGGGAGGTAGTCAATAATCAAGGAGAACAATTCACATCCAATTTGATTGATGATCTCGTGAGGCGGCACCATATCAAACACAAGACATCCACTTCCTATCGCCCTCAAGAAAATGGGCAAGTAGAGGTCACAAACAGAGCATTGGAGAGCATCCTCACCAAGGTTGTTAGCAACAACAATAAATATTGGGAAGAGAGACTAGTAGAGGCCACTTGGGCTTACAATACCACTTGGAAAACCACCATTGGATTCACTCGATATGATTTGGTGTATGGAAAGAAATCTAAGCTTTCTATTGAGTTTGAATATAACACTTTGAGAATGACAACTCAGTTGGAATTAGATGTCACCACAACAAAACAATAAATATTGCTCCAACTAAATGGCTTAGATGAGTTCAAAATGCAAGATCTCTTACACACTAAAGTCATAAAATTGCAAGGGAAGGTTTGGCATCACAAGCATATCAAGGAAAATAATTTTCAATAATGGGATTGGGCCCTGTTATATGATTCTAGGTTCAAAGACTTTAAATAGAAGTTAATGACAAGATGGTTAGGTCCATACCTAGTGGAAAAGTGTCATGAAAATGGATCTGACCAAATCAATACCATTGATGAGGAAGGCATTCCTTTGCTTGTAAATGGTTAAAGGTTGAATTTATATAGAAGACCTCTGTCCAAGTAGGAATTTATCAGTCTAGTCAGCAAAGAATTAAATGTGATTGGGAGTTTCATAGCTTCCAGTCCACAACATTCTTAGAAAGTTGAAAAAATAAAAATAAAAATGCCTAGAAGAAAACCTATATGAGGCATCTGAGGCCAACTCTAGGGTTGAAAACCTCTTTAAGGTAGGCCAGGAGAAAAAAAAAAGAGAAAAAAATAATAAAGATCCCTAGGTGACAACCTCCATTGAGGCACCTAGGGAAGGCATGCAGGTTGAAAACCTACTTTGAGGCAACCTGTGTGTCAAGAAAAAGAAAACAGAAAAAAAAAAAGAAAAAGAAAGAAAGAAAAGGAGAACAAGGAAGAAGCATATATCATGTTTGTTAACCTTTCTTTTGTTTTGAAGAATTGAACACAGTGGAAGATTTCATGACTACATGCCAAGACCTACAAGATATCATCCAGTCCTCCACCCATATAGTTCATATCCATCCTCTCCATTCATATTACTATCTCTCTCCACCATCCCATCATCAAGGAATCCAAATTTCACCTCCTCCCTATGATGCTATAAGAAGGGCATGTATTGCTACAGGAAGGTCCTATAATGCTACAAGAGGAGTCTATGGAGATAGAACAGGCAGATCCGAGGAGGAAAAAAAAACCAAAAGACCATCCTGCCTATGAGAAATGATAAAGAAGGTCCTCCTATGACTTTTTCATCATCCACCCATCAACCATCCACTCCATTTCACCAAAAAATTGCTCAAATTCTCCACTCTATCCTACCTTAAGAAAAAAAAACTACTATTTTCTATCTCTACGATCTCTACACTACTCTTGCATGAATCTAACCCCATCCTTATAGCTTATCATTATCTCCCTCATGCAAACTGAAGACTTCAAGGGGAGAACAAAATACTGTGAAAGGAATAAACTCCTCTTGTAGCAGCTTGTGCAACCACTCAACAATCACTGATATTATTTTTTTCCACCACCAGAAGGGATGATGAATCTTTGTTTGTATCTATGAAGAGAGACCTCATTCTCAAGGAGGATTTCCACCACCAGTAGCATCTTGGATATTAGAAGTGGCACCTGCAAACACAAATCAAAATAAACAGTCAAGGTAGCATAAAGGATGAATACACGCACATGAAATAAGTCAGAAGTTAACTCCCTTGATCATAATGATATATGGTCCAGCTCTAGCATGCAAACCCATGTAGCAGTTCAATCCACAGGTAGGATCAGGTATGGAAACCATAACCTCCTCCCTCTGCATAAGAATGACAAATATGTGTTTTGAGCAAGAAAAGGTGTTTTAATAATTTGAAGGTGGCCAGTGAACTTGGCCACCCTTTGTAAAAATTTCTGTTTTCCCACCCCGGTTTTCAGTTTCTCCTTATTTCTCCCATGTAGTTAAATGCCCTTTCCCATAACCATACATTCAACACGCTGAAAAATATAAATTTGCTGAAAACACAAATTCTGGAAATTTTACTGAATGCTGGAAATTGCAGAAATAAAAATCAACAGTAATAAACAGCCATTAAAACACATTAAAACACTGATATTTTTGGTCAATGTGACCCTGGAAAAACCCCCTACAACTCTTGGGGAAAACCAGTTTGAGAGCTCTTCTTTATTTCTGAAAAAAGCCTTTTTACAGCAAGAAAATATTCAGCAAAAATCAGCAAGCAAACTTTTACAACTTATCTCAGCCTTGCTGAAAAACTGCCCTGCTGAAACTTCGCTGTTGTTACTCCACTGCTGAAACTCCGCTGCTGATACTCTGCAGTTCACTGTCCAGAAATCTCCCTTGCTCTCTTGCTCTCCTTCTCTCAATCTTCTCATGAAAGAATTGAATCGAATGTGATCTTTTCCTCCTTTTCCTCCCTTAATATAACTCCAAGTGACGTTTGGGTAATCCAAGTGACTTTTGGGTGATCTCTAAATCCAATGGCTGAAATATATTTAGATCAATGGCTGAGATTAAATGCACATTCAAATCTCACTTTCTATTTTTTAATTCACCCCACTTTAATAAAGACCGACTTAGTCATTTATTTCCAAAGTCACTTTTCCTTTCTAATTTTTCATTGACTTTATAAAATTTACTTTAAAATTAGAC
>APFE030711164.1:0-12947 GCA_000404065.3 Pinus taeda
GGGGAGAGAGAGAGAGAGGGGGGCGGGGGGCTTTGGTTTGCGTGCTTGCCTTGAGAAACCTCTTTTTCCCTACAAAACACAAAACACAAAACCCAACACGGACATGCAAAGAAAAACGAACCTTATGGCTCGAAGTTAGCTTTACCCAAAAAACTAAATATTTAAAAAAAAAATAGCTTTAGCCGAAAAACTAAATATTTTTCTCAATGTTTCTGATTTTCCGAGATCACACTAAGGTGCAGGGAAAAGAGCATACGCATGAGAAAAAAAATCTTCCTTTCTGTTTCTGATTTGCCCAGATCGCACAGAGTCGCAGGGCAAAGAGCATACGCAGAAATGAAAGGTATAGATCCGGTTAAAAAAACTAAATAAACCGAAACCGAAATAAGCAGAGAGAAAATAACAGTAAACTGCAAATAAAGACTGTATACCTCCAGATCTTAAAAATGACGCAGATAGGGCTACCGGAAACCTTTTCCCGTGAAACGAAAGGGGTTTCCTCACTGGAAAGAATGCTCCCGAACACAATAGAGCAGTCCTTCTCGGCCCCGAAAGCAGTTCAGAAACCAGTAGATTAGGAAACGACAGCCGCATGCAGTTCTACCGGCCTTAAATATTTGGCATCAACCAACGACGCGGCCCTCAATAGCTCTGATACCATTAGGAATTTACAGGGTAAGTTCCTCAGACAAGAACACCAAAAGGACACCGCTCACAAACAGATCACAGATCAATACACCAGTATTTTGACGTGGTTAAAAGCCTCAGAGAAGGAAACAGTCCACGGTCTGCGCCAACGTGGCTACTACAGGCATTTATTAATAAAAGAATGAAAATTTACATAAGCTTCTCTCATGCACGGTTAACCTACAAATGACCCTCCATGCGCTTTAAATAGAATTCATGGACCAATCGGGTGTCAAGCCACGGATCAAGTGTCGGTAATACCGAGGAGAGAATGAACCGTCGGATCACTACATATCGTGACCGTCGGATTGTAAGTTACAAAATGTACAACGGTAAAGAAACACACTTTACCTAACTCTATACCTAACTCTATACTAGACCAAGTTGAACTTAACTATTTCCTATGTGTCGGAATATCCTAACACCAGAGCCCTTCAAAGGGCCTCTGGCACACCACGGAAGTAAGGACCAAATTTTCCTAGTAAACAATAAATTAAAATTTGAGTTTTGTCGGTTTAAAAATAAATTGGAATAATATTATAAAATGTTTTAAGAAGGATTGTTAAGTTGTCAATCGGCCGATTTTTTTTTAAATTAATTATTTCTGAATTTCGGACTCCACTCTCCACTCTCCAAACTCCAACTCCTGATTCCCTAGCATCCTGATTCTCATTCTTAATTTCTCATTCATGTAAGCGGCATTTACAAATTGTGAGGTGAGACCAGACTATCCTAGTGTCCTTATCACAGGATTTAGTAGCCGCATTGGAATTTGGGCATCTTGTCCTAGTGTTCTCATCATAACAAGAGAGTGCGACATTTGGGCATTTGCGAGGTGAGACCAGGCACGTGTATGTGTCCTTATGCACAAAGCAGAGGTGCCACATTCGTTTTCCACAGCCCCATTTTTCATTTGGGCGCAGATTAGAGAGACCCAAGTCAGAAGGAGGCATCATTATTTGCAGGAGCAACCTCCTATACCTTAATCTGGTGTAAATAATTTCCTCTTGCTGGGAACAGGTCACCGTGAAGAAGAATTTTTCACCTGGCGGAGGATGGTGGGTTTTGGGTTCAGAGAAGATAGGAGAGAAGTTGGGGTTTAGGTTGTAATTTTTTTGTTTTTCTTCTTCATTTTTTTCAAGCATGGCCATGCTCATTTCCACCTTAAATTATGTCATTCTGCAATTTTATTTCTCTTCTGTTTTATTTTGTTTTGGCTTTGGCTTGGATTGTTGTGTAGTTTTGGTTTTGTTGGATTGTTCTTCCTTTTTTAGTTCCTATTTAGAGGGTTTGGGGTCAAGAGCTGACAAGGATGATGTTGCAGAGAAGAGGAGAACAAAACATATGATGGTGCTGCAGAGTAGAGAAGAGGATAGAACATAACATAAGATGGTGCTGCATAGTAGAGAAGCGGAGAACAGAACATAAGATGGGATCCAATGGCATGGAAAAGGTTGACAAGGTACGCATCCCTTCAAATTTTATTTCAACATTTTGTAACGCAACCCTTTAATTTTTATTTGATGGTTATGTAATTTGTTGTCTAAATTATTTCTAGATATTTGGAACATTTTTAAACTTTTGGATTATGGGTTTTTGCCAGGTGACCATATGTAAATAATGGCTTCCTCATGAATGAGACTGACGCTGACACATGTGCTACTATTCTCCTTTTTCCTGGTATTTATTCCAATCGCGTGTTACTATTCTCCTTTTTCCCTTGTATTTATTCCATATAATTGCATGCCAGGATTGATTAAAAAATTCCATGATGTCTAATGCCCTTGGTGGATATCCATGATTTGTTTAAGAGCCCAAGAAAAGTCTGATAATCACAATGTTGGAGAGTTAATTATTTTCATATTGTTTCTTTTTGTCTTTAACAGAGTTGAAGGTTCGCAATGTTGGAAAGTTTATTTTATTTCCTATTGTTTCTTTTTGTCTTTAACGGAGTTGAAGTGTGTGGTTGTTGGTTACTGAGGAGTTTATTCGATAATCACAATAATGGTGGTGTTCCTGGATAGTGAGGAGTTTATTTTATCTCATACTATGGGTCGGTTTGTTTGCTTGTGTTTTTGTTTTATGTTTTAGAAATCTAAAACAATTTAAATCTATTGAAATTTGTTCTCCTGTCATGTCCCTTCTTAAACACATTAGTAGCAGGGCACTGCTACACAATTTTGCACATTTTTTACTAAGGAAGAGGGCCCACACGTTCGACTTAGGGTCTTAGGGGCCAAATCGACTTTATTTAGCTGCCAGTGAAATGTGGGGGGCACTCACATAGGAGTTCGAATTAGCCATTCGATATGCTTGGAGGGAAAATCGAATGGGTGGATGGTGGGGCCCACATGAGGCTAAGGGGGCCCAAGGAGTTATAAAGACAGATCAACTCTCATTTTGTTTTCATTCTAAATATTTGACAAACAAACTCACTCTTGTATGCTCTGCTACTTGGCGAGTCTACTGACTGTTTAGCCACGAGACTTTCGCAGGAAAGATTCAACCTCTACTTCGGGGGACCATCTATGCCTGCCCTAGGGAGTCTGTTCCACGGAGATTGTAGGAGTTTCCAACATCAATTCACAGCTCAACCAACCACGCAGAGGAAGGGACTGTGAGTTTTATAAGCAGCTAGAAATATGCAGAGAAAATGACTGTGTTTTCTAGGTAGCCAGAAATATGCAGAGAAAGGCACTGCATGTTTTCTGGGCACCCAGAAATATGCAGAGGTTCATTTAGCCAGCCAAGAGACCCCTCAATTGCTAGGATTTTTCGGGAGCAAGGAAGGTGGAGCATTGAGGTTACTTTATCAATGTTTTGTAGCCAGCTAGCCAGTACACGCAACAGTATACATTTCTGGGCATAGAGACTATGCAGTGGCCTCCAACAGCAAATTCATGGAGCTTGATTGAGCAACCATCAGGGCCAAGGACCATATGGGAAGCAAGGGATCAGATAGTACAGGGGAAAGTAGCATTTTAGGGGTGTTTCCAGGTGGATTTGCAGGGTGCTTCTTGCAAATCGAATTTGGCAGCAGTAGCCAGAGAGCAGCTCCCAAGATGACGAAAATCCAAAGTCAAAATCAGAGAAATTTCCTTCTGGGTTTTTCTGGGTTTTGTCTAAGGAGTCTAAGGCTAAAGGGGCAGAAGTTTTTGGGAACTTTCCAGTAGGCCAAAAGTTAGCAGATGTAGCTTAGAGAGCAGCTCCCAAGAGGCTGAAAATCCAAAGTCAAAATCAGAGAAATTTCCTTTTGGGTTTTTCTGGGTTTTGTCTAAGGAGTCTAAGGCTAAAAGGGAAGATTTTTCTGGGTAGTTTTTGGGCACTTTCTAGCAGACCAAAGTCAGCAGATGTAATTGGAGAGCAGCTCCCACGAGGCTGAAAATCCAAAGTCAAAATCATAGAAATTCCTTTTTGGGTTTTTTTGGGTTTTGTCCAAAGAGTCTTAGGCTGAAAAGACAGATTTTTCTAGGGAGTGTTTGGGCACTTTCCAGGAGGGTGAAAGTTAGTAGATGTAGCGGGAGAGCAGATCCCAAGAGGCCAAAAATCCAAAGTCAAAATCAGAGAAATTCCCTTCTGGGTTTTGCTTGGTTTTGTCTAAAGAGTCTAAGGCTCAAGGGGTAGAATTTTCTGGGTAGTTTTTCGGAACTTTCCAACAGGCCAAAAGTCAGCAGATGTAGCTAGAGAGCAGCCCCCAAGAGGCTGAAAATCCAAAGTCAAAATCAGAGAAATTCCCTTTTGTGTTTTTCTGGGTTTTGTCTATGGAGTCTAGGGCTAAAAGGGAATATTTTTCTGGGCAGTTTTTGGGCACTTTCCAGCAGGCCAAAGTCAACAATTTAGCAGTTTATTGCGACAATGCAGAGCATAGTAGAGCAACAACTCAACAACCACATTTCCAGCTGTTCTACCACCTGGGTTTGGTCCATCTTATCCTTGAGACAAGCCCAAGTGCACTACTCCATTTATATATTGTACTCATGCTCTCATATTTCATAATATATGTCTCAGCAGTTCTAGTATTACAGTGTTTCATGGGTGTTTGCTAAATGTTTTTAATTTTCCACTGTTGCACTATTTGTTTAATTGGTTTTTAAATTAAATTTTTGATTAGGAACATTACATCTCCCAAAATTTCATCACCCTTTATTTCAAATATATTGTCTCACACCCAGTTGTTCTATCTATTTCAAATTCAAAGAGACAGGCTAATCACAGATATGTGATTTGTCCTAATGGGGTTATGGTAGTTTAATATAGATATTAAACAAAAGAATCACTAGCCAATGCAACTAACCACTGCTCCAATATATGGACCTGGTTGCTTTATAGTCAAGCAATTGAAGGGCAATATCAACTTATTTAATTGTTCTTCGGATTTGCAAAATCGATCACCTTATCGATCCTCCTCCTTATTCCTAGATAACCTAATATTTGAACTTGAACTCAAGGATATTTCCTCATCCTTATTCCTAGATAACCTAATATTCGAACCAGAACTCAAGGATCTTTCTTCCTTTCATTCTAACCTCTCTCGGGGCAATCGATAAGGCTGGTATTTAGCAAATACCCATATAGTTTTCACATTAGTCCCTTTCTTTCAGTGGGCTTGCCCCTCTCTGATGTAACAAACCTACCTACATAGAGGCAGGCAGAGTGAACAAGTTGTATTCCACACCATTTTGGTCCCTTCCAAAGTAAATATGCACTAAAAGAGTGGGTTTTGTGGCCTTGGCCTTTCTCCACTCCACTGGTCTCTGGATAGCCCTTTTATTGGGCCTGAATGACTCTTAAATGGCAGTATAATGTATGTTACAAATTCTTTAACAACTCTTACCTACTTTCCCATATATAACCTTTGTACTGATGGGTAACCATATTTTTATCTATGAAATGGGTGGTTTCCCCTTACCTTCCAACAATGAAAGTGAGGCAATGAATGAAATTTCAAAGAACTGTTTTTTATGTTTTCTAACAAGAACAAATCCATTGTTTATTATTTTATATTCCTAGAGTTGCCTGAGTACTGGTAACAATTCATCTCAGCTCTCTTCAATGATTTCCTTTTTGGTAGAAAGCTCACCCCTAAAGATTCAAATTCCCTTTTCCAAAGGAAAACATTGATTCCCAATTGGGTTCTGTTATCACGCAGTAATTTCCCAAGGTTAAAGAAGGAGATCACCGGGGTAACCACTAACCACTTTTGGAGATCATGACCTAGCCTTCCTGATGCTCGGAGAGGGCTCTCTCTATATGATTTAGCTTTGTTTGGTGGGGTTTTAGTCTAATTATGAAAGTTCAAGGGGGTTTTGATTTGTATTGAATATTGGGTGGTGGAATCCTTGAAACAAATGGATAGAATTATCTCTAGACCATTAGGCATATGGAGTCAAAAGAAGGGCAACAGAACTAGATCAACTCATTAAAGGGAATGTTCAAATGGAAAGATAACAGAGTAGAGTGTAGGGCTTTAGGCCACAGGGGTGGAAAAGGTTTTAACAAGGGTGAGAGAGCAATTAAGAATTCTCAGACTAAAAGAAATAACCTAAACTAAGGAGCAATTAAGAATTCCTTAACTTAGATTATCTGTAGAAAACATTTATTTGCGTAAATGTTATAGTAGAGTGTAATTAAACAAATTCTGATATAATACTTCGAGTTATGGCATTTAGATTTAGATAAACAATATGAAAAACTTTAAGAGATAACAACAACGTGAGAAAATACTTGTCTACACTTCGCTCTGCACATGAATCCTTTGAAATATATGGTCTTTATTCATCAATCCAATTTGTCGGCTCAGTCAATGCTCCAATGGCTTTACATTCTTTCGTTTAAGAAGTCTATAGAAATGTCTAAGAATCCACCCTACATACTTCAAATTTTGAAGTATTTATACTAAGGTCTTATTACAAATATCTCAAACTGATTTGAGATTTAATTTAGGAAATACAAATATCTTCTCGCGGGAAGATAGATGCAACTAATGAACTACTTTCATGTTGTCCCTTTTCTTGTGGTGTTGTTGGCTATTATGGTTTGTTTTAGCTCTTTATGCTCTTTGTTGTTGAATTCATCATGCTGGAGGCTTTATTTACTTATGTCTTTCATCTAATTCTCTCTGTCACTAATACTCTTTCACTCTAATGACCTGTCTTTATCCTTTCTGTGTTTCTCCCTTTTACTGTTACCATTTTAACTTTTACTGTATTTTTCAATAGTAAATTCCTTTGTTTTTTATGTATATTAGCATCGGAGGTGGAAATCGATCAAGTTTTAGTGTGTTTTGTTCATTTGTCTTCTAACTGTATCTTCGATCTGTTTCCTATGTTTTGACTATCACTGCTCTGTATAGGTGTCCTCTTCTCTACTCTGTGTGTAGTCTTCATATTCTGTTTATGTACATTGGTCTTCTTCTTTTGTATATAGGATCTTAACAAGTTTCTGGTCGAGTCTTGGAGTAAACAGGTTCTGTGACTAGTATTAAAACTATTTATCCAAGCTCTGGGTTATGTTGATTCTCTGTAAAATCCAACAATAATTAAGAAAGCTCTAGTTTGCATGGAAGGGCGCTTGATGGCTCTCTAGCACAGGGATGCTTGGGAAAGGGGTCGTAACAATGTCTTGGATATGAGTGAAAGTGGAATTGCGTTGCAGAGGTTCAGGGTGGCGCTGAAGGGTTTCATGGGTTTATATAGTTAAACAAGCGAAAGGTATGTAAACGTAGGTTTTCAATGGTTTAAAGTCCAACAGGCGGATTTTTGAAAATGGTGAGGAAATTCATATTTCGGAGGATGGGCGGTTTATCGCAACGACAGGGAAGCGATATTGAGGGTCGTCGCACTGCTTTAGTGGTGTGGGCGGTTTTTAGGAGGAGTCATTTGATCTACGTTGAGGCTTGACACATAGCCATCGGGGGTCGGGGAAAAACCGCCTTATCGGGCAAGTAAAGGCACGACCGATATAGTTTTGGGTCGTTGGATCTGCAAGAATTCAATCTAACGGCAGTCGAGCGGAAGAGCTGCGCGAGGGGAAATGAACGAGAGTTGACGGGGGCCCAGGGGTTTAACCATGGTGGTTTGAGATTAGTTTAGGGATTAATTGCAGGATTAAAGTGATCGAGCCGGGCTTAATGAGGGATTAGGGAGTCGAGTGAGGTTAATAATGGGTTTAAATTAGGTTTATCGGGATTACGTAAACTAAGTAATGTTATATCGGGATAAGGGGTAGTTTATATAGTTTTTATTAAAACTAATGGTTGGGGTATTTTAATTAGGGATTTAATTTAATACGGGAAAAGGGTTATATCAAGGTTACATTAATTAAAATTAATAATTAAAATGGAATAAGCGGGCGAAGCTTTTTCCTTAGAAAAAAGGGTAAAAGGGATGTGTTTGCGCATTTGGCTTTAAACTTAGGAAAGAAGGCTTTTTGTGGGTTTTTGAGGGGAAAGAGATTTATATTGAGAGAGGGGGGGTATTACTTTTTCTAGGTAAATTGTGTTTAAACGTTAGGAAAAGGGGTTTTCTTAGGGTGATGAGGGGAAATGGTTTTTATGAAGGGGATTCTAGTACTTGTGTCTGTAGGTCATAAAGTCGAGGGTCTGATCCCTCCAAAAGTCAGAGAAATGCTCTAAGCCTCTTTGACTTGTAGGATTAAAAGTATTTAGAACTTACTTGTAGATAGGAAATTAGTAAATAGAGGGGAAAAGTGAATGAGGGGGAGTTAATCATATGAACTTGTAAACCTTTGTCTTTGACTTCATAGTTGATCATACATGTTGAAAGATGTATCTAGGCATGATGCATGTGCTTTGATCTAATTAACCTTGTAGTTCAACAACATTACTTTTACTTATCCTTTTATTACCTCTAACATATTTTCTCCATTTCTTTGGGTGCATTTAGGCTAGCAAACCCTTATTCATCTATTTTTCTTTTGAAAAGTATCTATCTATTTCTAACCTTATATCATCCAAGGGCTCAGACTAAGCTTATGAGCTCCTTTTATTTTCTCTACCTAACTATGATCTGCCAAGATTAAACCATTTGGTTAGATTTTTATTCTCTAATCTATAAAAATAAAATTAAAAGCATGGAATAACCAAGATTAAATAGTTTGATTACAATGGATTGTGGCATGAATAACAAGTTGCACACAATCATTATTATGCATAAAAAGTAAATAGTAGTGGTATTTAGGCTTGCACACTTTCATGGTCTTTTTTATTTTGGGGTTCATATATTTTATTTTTCTTTGACCTTCTTTTATTCTTTTGTCCTTTGATTTTTCTTTTAGGACATACCATCTTTATAGTTTTTAGATTTTTATAATATGGAAACATTTGCAGAAAGCAAAGGTATGTACAATAGTACAAGGCTTAACCTCAGTCATTCAAAATTATGACTCCTATTGGTATAGGAACCTAACTGTGGCTCCACTTGGGGATGGCATTTCCTTGTGAAATGTCAAGAACACCGTCGAATAGTAGTCTGATCCATTGGGCCAATCCTAATCATGTATAAGCTCTGTTGTATAATCTTTGTGACTAAAACTTTTGAACTGAAAATACACCCCTTTTTGCAAATTGAAATATGATCTAACATAAGCTTGATGTTGATAAACTAAATTTATTCAAATTGAAATCCTGCCTACTTACTCTAATCAGCTTTCTAACAACTAGTTAGGTAAAATGAAACAACCAATGCAACCATTCAAGCATTATATATATTGGTGGATTTTGCTGTTTGGGCTTGTTTGTGATTAAAACTGAGGTTCTAAAGCCAAATATAATATTTTCAACCAATGAGAAGATAAGGAAATACTTACTTTCCTTTGTAGACTCTAAAAACTGTACAAAAGGATCTTCCAAAATACATAGACTATTGTTCAATTGATTTAAGTAACTGCACAATTGTTTTGGATGGCCTCCATGCCATGAAACTGAAATGTCACTTTTATCTTTAACGCCCTGCAAACTTTCATATGAGCTTTGTGATGATACTTCTACTGATTGAATTCTCTGTTTGGTGAAACCTTTATCATCTTGATTTTGACTCTCATAGTCAGTTAATGGAGAAAAATTCTGATGGCATTCATTATCCAACCTATCAACTATTGGATCATAAATAATTTGAAAGGATTGCTGCAACTTATTGCATATAGGTTTGAATGGAACTTCATAGGTTTCTACAAGCTGCTCATCCTTTTCTTTAGAGATTTTATACCACATTTCCTTTAAAAACTGAAATGATTCAAAACAAGAAGGCAAAGGAGCTCCACTTATCTCCAAATTTTCTGCACTTTCTTCCTCACTTTCATAACTGATATGGATAAGATGATTACTATTTTCAAGCTGCTGAAACTAAATTTCGTTATTCCCCA
The DNA here is from genome assembly GCA_000404065.3 of Pinus taeda. NCBI lineage: Eukaryota > Viridiplantae > Streptophyta > Pinopsida > Pinales > Pinaceae > Pinus > Pinus taeda. Next base: position 10,069 of record APFE030711164.1, read on the forward strand.
AACTAGATTTTGATTTCTCTATAAAGCTAGTTTGGATTTGAAGAACATGATTATCATCATAGTGATTGTATTTAGGGAAATGCTCAAAAGAAGTAATATCATCAAGCCTACACATTAGATCAGGAGATTTCTCCTCCATATTGCTATATGAATCTATCTTTTGATCTATGGTAGTTGGAATTAGTAGGAATTTGTTCATGACTCTCAACCTTTTCCTTTTGTGAAATAAAGGTGTCCTTGTGATTTTGAGTAAAAAAATTATCTTTCATGGTTATCTTAAGTATCCTTTCCTCTATTTTCTTCATCAAGATGTCGAGTTTTTCCTCTGCAGTGTTGTTTTCCTCTGCATCTGCTTTCAAATTTTCTCTTCTAATTTGCAAATTAGCTTCTATATCTACTGCAACGTTTTACATCTATTCTAGTGTTGAGGGGTTTCTTTCTCTTAGGTGAAATTCTGTCTCTGGATCAAATTCTCTTGGGTAATGCAAAAGAGCTGAATCAGGGGGAGGTCTTATATTTGATGGCATTGAATAATAGGCTTGATTAAATCTGTCTGAAAATTGTTGTATTGTTTCATTTGGTTGTCTTTTTAACTGATTATATTCTTCTATGATCACAAGCAGATTGACTTTGATTATCCATCTATCAAGGAAATTTTTGACAAACTGTTGGAAATTTGAGATGCTTGCAACATGAAATTTCTTGAACCAACTCTTTACTCTACTTTGTAAAGAGAGAGAAAAATTCTGATAATAAACATCATCTTCATCAATTTCAAATAAGTCTAGATAGTTCTCAAAACCTTGAATATGTTTTTGGGCAGTGATACCATTCTCTCCATCAAACCTAGGGAGATACTTGTAACAATTGTTAGGGAAAGCATGGAGTGTAGGAGGTAAAATGAGTGGCTTATATCGTTAAGAACTTTATAAGGTACAGGAATATGTACAGGGATTGTATGATTATTCTTGATTGTTTTATGCTCCTCAATTAGAAAATGATCTTTATAAGAATTAGAAGAATGCTGCTCAAATGTGTAAGGAGACTTTATATCTACAATTTTCAGAGGGAAATAATAAAAAATTAATCTAAAATATTCTCTAAAATACAATATACATTGAGATACTTTCTCGATGAGAAAGAACATAATGTCTTGGATAACAATCCAGGTTAAAATCCTGATCTTTTCATACAGTTCTTTCATGTTCATTCCTCCAGTGGAGTCTTGATTGTGGAGTTGCTTTGAAGTCACCAGTTGGATGATTTTAACCTTTGTGTGTCTGATCACTGTCCACCATCATAGATCGAATCTAAATCTGTAAAATATTTCTGAAGAAAATGTTAGTTCTCCCCAGTAAGGTTGCCACTATGTTATCACCTAATAATTTCCCAAGGTTAAAGAAGGAGATCAACAGGGTAACCACTGACCACTTTTGGAGATAAGGAACTAGCCTTCCTGATGCTCAGAGAGGGTTCTCTCTATATGATTTAGCTTTGTTTGATGGGATTTTAGGCTAGTTATGAAAATTCAAGCGGGTTTTGATTTGTATTGAAGATTGGGTGGTGGAATCCTTGAAACAGACGGATAGAATGATGTCTCTAGACCATTGGGCATATGGAGTCAAAAGAAGGGTAACAGAACTAGATCAACCCATTAAAAGGAATGCTCAAAGGGGAAGATAGCAGAGTAGAGTGCAAGTCTTTAGGCCAGAGGGGTGGAAAAGGTTTTAACCAGTGTGAGAGAGCAATTAAGAATTTTGAGACCGGGATTGAAACGAGGAATAGGGGGGTAATAGGAAACAAAGGGAAATTAAGAATCCTTTGTTATAGATTAAAAGAAATAACCTAAACTAAAGAGAAATTAAGAATTTCTTAACTTAGATTATCTATAGAAAACATATATTTTCCTAACTATTATGGCGGACTGTAATTAAACAAATTCTGATATAATACTTCAAGTTATGGCATTCAGATTTAGATAAACAATATGAAAATTTTTAAGAGATAACAACAACGTGAGAAAATACTTGTGTACACTTCGCTCTGCACATGAATCCTTTGAAATATCTGGTCTTTATTCATCAATCCAGCTTGCTGACTCACTCAATGCTCCAATGGCTTTACAGTCTTTCGATCAAGAAGTCTATAAAAATGTCTAAGAATCCACCCTACATACGTCAAATTGTGAATTATTTTATACTAAGGTGTTATTACAAATATCTCAAACTGATTTGAGATTTAATCTAGGAAATACAAATATCTTCTCGCAGAAAGATAGAGGTAGCTAATGAACTGCTTTCATGATGTCCCTTTTATTGTGGTGTTGCCAGCTATTATGGTTTTCTTTCATCTCTTTATGCTCTTTGTTGTTGAATTCATCACGTTGGAGGCTTTATTTACTTCTATATTTCATCTGATACTCTCTATCACTGATACTCTTTCACTCTGATGACCCGTCTTTATCTTTTCAGTGTTCCTCCCTTTTATTGTTACAATTTTAACTTTTACTGTATTTTTCAATAGTAAATTCCTTTGTTTTTTTTATGTATATTAGCATCGGAAGTGGAAATTGATTAATTTTCAGTGTGTTTTGTTCATTTGTCTTCTAACTGCATCTTCAATCTGTTTCCTCTGTTTTGACTGTCATTGCTCTGTATAGGTGTCCTCTTCTCGACTCTGTGTGTAGTTGTCCTCATCTTTTGTTTATGTAAATTGGTCTTCTTCTTCTGTATATAGGATCTTAACAGGTTTCCGGTTGAGTCTTGGAGTAAATAGGTTCTATGAATAGTATTAGAACTGTTTATCCAAGTTCTAGCTTCCGTTGATTCTCTATAAAATCCAACAATAACTAAGAAAGCTCTGGTCTGCATTGAAGGGCG
>APFE030711171.1:0-30657 GCA_000404065.3 Pinus taeda
CAGAAAATCACTTCCGGTTATGTTTTTCACATGGGTTCAGGAGCCATTTCATGGGCCTCTAAGAAACAGCCTATCGTGGCATTGTCTATAGCAGAGGCAAAATATGTGGCAGCTACAGCAACAGCATGTCAAGCAGTTTGGATGAGAAGAATGTTAAGGAGCTTAGACCAAGAGCAAGCAAAAGCAACAACGATTTTTTGTGACAATAGCTCAGATATTGCATTATCCAAGAATTCAGTGTTTCATAAGAGAACGAAGCACATCGACACAAGGTTTCATTATATCAGAGAATTGGTAAGTAATGGAGAAATCAGTTTACAACATTGTAGAACTCAGGAACAAGTAGCAGACATTTTGACAAAACCATTGGACCAGAAAAGCTTCAAATTCTTAAGAAAGTGTTTGGGTATGACTGAATGGCCAGCAGTTGAAATTAAACGGGAGTGTTGAAAATGTAATTTCCACTGCGCAATGGTTGACCCATGCAGCAGCATGGAAACATCGGAGATGAGCAATCACCAATATCACATCGGCGAAATGGTAGTGGAGGACTTATAAAGGAGCTTTTGTGTCTGTGATGAGAGATCGTCGATATCGCTATCGGCGTATCACTATCGGCGAAACCAAAGGAGCAGGGCATTTGTATAGGGCATGCATCCGACATGATAGATTTGACCCGATAGTATTATAAATGGTTTTTGATAAATGTCCAAATCCGCGCTCAAGGAAATTTCCGATGTAATTTATGCATTTTCGTTATATAACAAAATATAAGAAAAAGCAAAGGATCAGCTGTATTGGCCCAAATCGTGATCGGCATATCGCAATCAGGGAAACCAAGGGTGCACAATTTTTCATATATGCGTGCTATGCGATGAAGCCTGGACCCGATGGGTTTCCAAAGCCAAATTGAATAATGGTTGAAGTACAAGCCTGCAAAATGAATTCAACGTGAAGTAAAAGTTTCATTACTGCCAGTTTTGTCAGTAAAACAGTAAATGCAATCTACTGTGGGTTGGTAAGTTTTGGTGAAGTTTTTAATTTTATCATTTTCTATCAGCGGGAGTATGGGAACAAGTAAAGGTTGGTAAAACCACTTAAATTTTATTGTTTTTATTTTTTACGGCAGCATGGCAAGTGAAAACGTGAAGTAATTTTCTTTTGGTTGATATATATATGTAATGTTTTTTTGTATTGACTAAGTAATTGAAAAAGAGAGGCACACCAATGTGTATGTATAGTTTTGTGTGTGCAAAAGGAAAAACTTGCCGCACCGAATGTAAGAAGAATACACACAGCAGTGTGAAGACTTGCAAAGTGAAACAGAGCAATTTTTTTTAATTGCTTCTGAAACAGTCTTGGAGAATCCCTCTATTGGAGGATGAATCTTTTGTAAAAGCAATTGTTTTGTTAATGAATACGAGTTTTATGTGTGTTATTGAAACTCTGTCTGCAACAAACAAATTTTAGTTTCCGCTGTGATTAAAGATCCTGTGTTGAAAAGGAGAGTATCATTCTCTATGTTGTGTCACCTTTGTTTTTGGAATTTTACCAGAAAAATTTCCAACATTCTCTAACTTCACGAGCATACTTGCCCGCAATATCTCTGTAACAAAGCTCAACTCGAAGTATTTACACCTTTGCATAGTGGGTTAAGATGAATCGATTCTAGTGTTTTGATAACAGATAAAGTTTTCCTTATTACCTGTACGCCGCAGGTTTTGTAGACCAAGATCCGATCACCTCCTCTAGGGGATGACAAGGCTGTGTGAGATAGTCCACCCAGTTGAGAACCTTATCCTTGTTAAGATTGAAGCTTGTAGAAAGTCGGACAGGTTGTTTCAAGTCCTCTGAGTAGAGGCATGATCGGTCTTCAATGGGCATTTCGAAGAACTCTTTGGCTATCACCATCATGCTTTTCATGACATTCTCTGCCACACCATGGTTCAGTATCTGATATCAAACAAAAAATATAGTCACTTGGACACGAAACTTGACTATTCATTATATTAATACCAACATATCAACAGAAATGTATAGACTCTATAGGCTGCAAGTGTAATGGAAAATCAACCAACAGTAGAAGTATATGACGGGAGGGACAATTGTTGGTTAGGCATTGAGGTGTGTACCTGAAAGAAACCATCCTCTTCACATGCACGTCAGATTTGATGGACGACTATCATTCTGTTATGGCCATCTAGGCCTTTGAGATCTACCACAGGGAGGCTCTCAGAGTAAGAGATCTGGGACTTATGTGGGTGTTCTTGGGGAGGAAGGATGTATCTGTCCTGCACCTCAAGGTTGTTTGTTCCATTTGATATGAGCTTCTCAATAATACTACTGAACTGTTGGGTCTACTCATCTATTGCAGAAGACATGTTGCTCCAATTTCTGTGATCTGGACAATAAATTGGCGGATTGGGAAGTGGATTAACTGTAGACCGGTTTGAGGATTAAGTTTTACAAAATCCAGATGGCTCATGATATTGGTTTCACATAAAAAATTTGAAGGGGTGGATTGACTTTAGAGTGCTTGAAGATGGAGTTTTGTCCATATCCCCAAGTGGCTTATGGAATTCTCATGAAATATTATGAGATTGGTTTTTGATAGAGGTCATTTGACATTAAAAATTTTCCAAAGGCCGTTGTAACAAATAATTAAATTCTTTTGTCGGTACTGATTGATTATTTTATAATATTGAATGGACAAAGTTGTGAACCTGTGTCATCATTCATGGCTTCTCTTACCCGACTTCTGTTAATAAAGAACATCTTTGCCTGTGATTTGATTTTTTATTTTATTTTGAAAACGGGCCCCTTCATCAGTTTTAAATTGCGTTGGAAAAATTATGGAAAGAATAATGCAAATCAAGCCATCCCTAACATGAAAATGAAACACTATGTCATATTCGAAAGTCAATTCAAGTTTCCAAAATTTCATTTCTTAATCATATTTTTTAATCATCCCAATCAGAACTATTTGTCCCATAGGTACTAGTCTAATACATTTTAATATCATCCTCTAGACTATATTGGTTCACATGAAAATGAAACACGGTGTAGTATTCAAAAGTCAATTATCTGTCATTCAAGTTTCTAAAATTTCATTTCTTAATCATCATATTTTTTAACCAGCCCAATCAGAACTATTTGTGCCATAGTTACTAGTCTAAAACATTTTAATATCATTCTCTAGAATCTATTGGTTCAAATGAAAATGAAAAATGATGTCGTATTCGAAAGTCAATTATCTGTCATTCAAGTTTCCAAAGTTTCATATCTTAATCATCTTTTTTAACCATCCAAATATCTAATACATTTTAATATCGTTCTCCAGAATCTATTGGTTCACATGAAAATGAAACACGACGTCGTATACGGAAGTCAATTATATGTCGTTCAAGTTCCCAAAATTTCATTTCTTAATCATCTTTTTTAACCATCCCAATCAGAAATATTTGTGCCATAGATACTAGTCTAATACATTTTAATATCATCCTCTAGAATCTATTGGTTTATTATTGAGTCTATTGCCCCATGACGTGGGGATTTTGAATTTATTAATTTGGGTAGAATTTATGATTACTATGCAACAAATATTCAGAGGTCAATCATCAAGCCTATAAGTGGGACAAAAAGAAGTTAATGGTTTCAACGACTCACATATAACCTCATAGTTCTTTTACGACAATCACTAGTTTCATGATCCTATTCTCCCACCATCTCATGCAAATATTTTAATTATCATAAAAACCACTAGAATTAAAATCGAAAGGGCCACGTTAGTTGGTGTTATGGAACTCACTCGGAGTTTCATTCATGTGTGGGATGTCATATTAACTCCCCACTATTCTCATTGCACAATACAAAAGAATGCATCTCATCTGCTCCACCACCTTGTAGAGTGATGAATTCAACTAGTTTGAGCATGCATAGTTTTAATTGCAATACGATATGCATCACACATTGTGAGGGCTGCCTCTTCAATGATAAATTCCAGCACTAGTTCGACCCCCCTCACATCTTAGCTTTAGAAATTCTTCCACTAGGGATCTTTCCCTTTCATCTCCACTGGAATTCTAGGCTCTTTCCCTCTGATAGCATCACCGTGTCCACAATTTTATACTCCAGGAGGCTCTGTAAAGAGCCCCATCTGATAGACAACACCCTCAACTTTTATGGGAAGAGGACCTGTCTCCCTAACCCTTGCAGCCTGGTCAATTGGAGGAATTCACTCTGAGTGACCCATCCTAAAAAGAACATAAGAATAGCGAGATTGTGGGACAACTTCTCCAGTGTGGGGTTTGACAATGTTGGGCATCTCTAGGTTTGTCTCCAGTTCCTATGCTCAACTGTTTCTTGCTCCCTTGTCCCTAATTTGGTAATTTGCTCTGGTTTGAATTTTCTCTCCCAATTTGCACTGCTACAGAACCCCCTTCGACCATCCTCTCTGATTTGGGCCACCTTTTCTATTACCTCCCTCTCTATGGTTGAAGGTGGTTTTTTGTCCTTCATCCGAGACCCATTCGATATCTCATTCGTTACTTTTGAACCCTAGTGCTTAACCCCCCTGATCGTAATCTATCCCTTTATTGTTGCTCTCTCATCCCTAGTCACCCTTAAGCCCAATTTTTCCCCACCAGTCTCTTGTGACATCATCTGCATTTTCAACTCTCGACTATCCTTTGCTACCACTTAGACCCCCTTTTAGCCTCAATGGTTCTACCACCTCTCAAAATCATTCATGTAATGTATGCAACAAGCATCTAGGGGCCCTGTAGGTAGAGTTCATATTTAAAATAGAAAATACACTAACAAGACAACCTCTTCATTTTCATCATAGAAGAACTCCAAACTCTTAAAACCAAAATCCCTCACCACGCTGACAATCTTAATGCAATTTGAAGACAACCCAATGATCTTCAGTTAATTGGTAATGCCACAAGGAATATGGATTATGCTAGCTTTGTTCTAGCTTGTGCCTTTGGCAACCTCAAACTAGACTTGAACAGACCTATAGAGGAGGTTGCCTTCTTTCTTCTCTAACGCTATCTTTCTGTAAATTCACTCTTCTATTGTCTCAATTTTGTTGGATATGTGTATGTAGGTATGTTATTATAATCTTTTTTTGTTAGTTGTTTTTTTTTATAGGATAGTTAGCTACTTAGTGAAGGATCCTCTGAAACAAATGAATTGTAATGAATTCCCCGAGTAGACATACACATTTAATATATTCCTTACCCATTTTTGTTATAAAAAAAACCCAAAAAATTGCTTATAGAATAATTGTTTCTTGCTTAATTCTTTTAAAAGAATCTCTATATAGTTGAAAAAATTCCTATAGCAACGATAATTTCCCATCAAATCTAACTTTTTTTTTGTTTTTATATATAAAGGACAATTACATTTAGAATTTATTTTGAAATCAATTATAAAATTAATCTAATTAAATCATAAATCTAATATAACATAATCAAATAAAATCTAATTTGATAATATTTTCCGGAAGAGAATTATGTAAAAGAGTCCTAACTCCACCCATCGTCACCACCGCTCATCACAAGCTAAAACATGACTATTACTAATTATATTTATTCTATCTTAATCAATAGTGAACACTCAGACCTCTTTATCATTTTGTCATAGTTTTGTTGATTTAAAAAGTGAAAGAAATTCACACTATGACAAAAGTTTTGAAAATTAAGTCAAATGTAAATATAAAATGGACAACTTACAGAAAATATCTTTCGTCTGTAACCCTCTTAATATAAAAAAAGATATTTCATTTTGAAGCTAATAAATATGTTATTATTAAGTAATGTTTATTTTATTTTAAGTATTAATAAAAAATAATACTCTTCCTCATATTTTAATTTTCTGTAGCTCCTCATAATGATTATATATATATATATAATCTATACTTAAATTTAAATAATTATAAAAAAAAAATCATAAAATAAATTAATAGTATTTTTATCATTTATATTTAATAAATAATAAATAAGTTTAATCAAAAGATAAATAAAACCTACGGGTGTGGATATATATATAAATATAAATAAAACGTACGGGATATCTATATATTATATATTACAATATTTTGAATTTATTTATTTTTGTATTTAGGATTTAAATATTATTTTGAAAATATATTTTTAATATAAAATAATTATATCTTTAATTAAATTACCTAATTTAATTAATATTACTTTTATTTGATGGATATCCTTTGATGGATAGAAAAATTTATAACTAATCATTATTCGTTAAAATATAGTAAATGTGATGTTATTATTTTTATTTAGTATAAGTTAAGGGGTTTTATTATTTTTGTTAGTATGTAGTTTTCTAAATTTTCAATATCATATTTTAACATTTTTTATTTTAAGCTCGAAATTTATGTGAGCACATAGAGGGATCTTTTACCTATGGCATTTTAGCTATCATTTCTTAAGTTTTTAAGATTAATTTTATTTTAAAATTATGTGTCATATATATATTATTAGATAATGCAATGTAACTAGCATGTCTAATCTATGGTTTAAATAGTCATGACCAAGACATCTAAGTCATCAAAATTATCTAAGGATTGTACCCAATCTTGGCCACATTAGCCCTTATAATAGATGGATTTTTTGTCACATAATTTCAATCCAATAATGTTTACACCACGAAATTCTTTAACATAACACCCTATCACCATATGCTTTACACCAAGTGAGCTACTATGATTATAATATTATTATAACTTTTATATATTATAATTTTGAAAAGAATATAAAATAATTTTAGTCAAAATAAAATAGATATATATACTTACAAAAAAATAAAAATAAAAAATATAATAAAAGATATAACTTTTTATTGTTCTAAAAATATTAAAAAATAACCATATTAAATATTAAAGACAACTTGGAGGGAGGAGTTCCACATGGTAATGAATACTAAGATTTTTAAATATATTCGCCTTCATTGTTTTCAAGATGTGGTTCTTTATGGTTTGCTGAGGTTCCAAAGACCCTTTATCATAGATAGCTAATATTATAATTGGTTATATGTGCAAAGGCTTTCATTGTGCTAAGGTTTGGAGTAACTCTACATCTCCACACAATGAAACTTTCCACACAATGATGACTATTTTATATATAAATTAAAGGTTGTCATTCTATCAATCTTTTGGGTTGTTAGTTCATCAATTTGTGACTCGCTTGAAAGATGTAGCCTATTGCATGTAATTAAGAGAAAATATGCTATTGCAGAGAAGTCACAATTAGATGTTTGCATTAGCCCAATTCACATGTTGACTAGATGTTAGCGCACGGTAACATAAGTGGAAGTGTGTGAAGGGTTGTTTCTTTTTCATTGTACAAAGCTAAGATTGTACGAGATACTCTATATAGAACATCCAAAAAATTCATCATAAGAGTGAAGAATATCTAATTCTCATTTGCTTTATCTATATCCCCTTCATGGAAAATTTCACACTTACTAGTTTTTTCAATCCATCTAGGCCCTTCATAGAATTAGGGGTTGAAATATACCAAGACAATTTTTACCAACACAATGAAATTTATGAAAATGAGAAATTTGTTATACGTGTCTGAAGCTTTTCTTGTGTAAATCTTTCACTATGAGAATAGCTCCACACAAGTAAATCTCTGCACACAACGACCAATGCAAAAACAAGGATGTGTAGTAATTGTTAAATATATATGTCTCGTAATTTAATACATTAATTATGGAATAAGTCATAGGGATAGTTAATAAAAATAATGGATTATATGGTTCTAGACTATTGTAACAATGTTTCCAAATTTCAAATCATTCAATGCCTCGCTTATTAAGAAAGAAGCTTTGAAGAGGTAAGAAAAATGAAATGAAGGTTATAATTGGGCAGTCCAAGTTTGTCACCAATTGATAAAATCTTTCACAAAACACAAATGTAATTTGTACATTTTGTATAACGTATGGACGAAGAAGTGACGTTAGAGTTGAACGTAAGAAAAGAAATCGTATACCAATTTTGGCATTACCAGAGTGTGAATAATTTGAATTCTTGTTGAAATATATGTGTGTGAAGCTTTTATTGCGCAAAACTTTCACTGTGCGGGAAGCTTCACACAAGTAAAGCTCCACACACAAGTACCACCACACAATGAAGGATATGTAGTAATTGTTAATTATATATGTATTTAAATTTAGTACATGTTAATAATGCTTGGAATCCATCAACCAACGGGGTATCCCCGATCAAAAGTCCCAATTATACTTTGAACCATTTGGTGTGGGAGCGATTTCAGAATTAAGGCCTGCCTGCCATATATTCTTATAGATTTTCCTTAGCTACAAAGTTCAACACGAGAGAGAAATGTACAACTACTTTTAGACTAGCAAGTGAATATGCCTTGTGGAATGTTCTATGGCAGAACGTATCAAGGTTCTTCTACTGAAAGGGAGAGAAAAGTGAGCCATTAAAAGACAAGTAACATTGCTAATCTAGTAAAGGCACACGATCATATACATATGAATGAATCTTTGGACAACTAGTGAAATAGTTAACATAGAAGAAAGTATTGTTAAAACACATACAACACACCTTCAACAAGATAAGTACTAAAGCCGCTGAAATAGTCAATTTCCTTAGTACATATGAAACAACATACATAAAAAAAATTCAAAGAATAGTCTTACAATATTTACAACATACGCATGAAAGTGTGTTGGATCGATGAGCTTCTGAATTAAGAAAAGGTTCCAAGATAAATAAAGACAGTGAACACCAGTATCCCCAACAATGCAATATTAGAGCAACCACTTTCTCCTTCAAAAGAACTATTTTCATCTCTTATGTCTGGTAGGTGGAACCAAGGTGGAAAGTTCTTTGCATGAATAATGAGGGTGTATATATAACAAATGGGGTGATCCATCACCTCTCTCGTGACTCTTGGACTACCCTCATGACTATATGGCTTCTCAATGACCTTTGGACTTTCTACATGACTTTTCACATTACATAGATGACTCTTGCACTTCCACTTTACATTGCATTACTCCAATATTGAATTTACATAATCCAAAAAATGATGTGCCACATGATGACTCATAATGTGACATGAAATGACACCGATGACATGGCAATGTTAAGTCACATTAACAAGAATACCTAAATTATGCAATAATTCATAGGGATAGTTAATAGAAACAATGAATTCTATGGTTCCATATGAGTGTAACAATATTTCCAAATTTCAAATCATTCAATTTCTCACTTATTAAAAAAAATGGCTATGAAGAGGAATGAGAAATGAAACAAAGTTTATACTTGAGTACTCCAAGTTTGTTGTCAATCAATGGAAAATTTTCATGAAATGTAGATGCCATTTATATATTTCGACAACAAATGAATAGAGAAGTATGTTAGATTCGAACATAAGCAAAGAAATCTTATACCAATTTTGGTATTTCTGAAGTGTAAATAACTTGATTTGTTGTCCAGATAAGCATAGGCATGTTGAACATCCCAAAAATATAATGAAAGGAAGGCAAAGAAAAGGGAAATGATTAATGACTTTTTGGAGAAAGACTCGCCAATATACTTACTCGAGTTAGCTAAATTTTTAATTGGTTCATAAATTTATTGAATTTAAATGTAATTAATTATGAAATGAAAATTTCATTTTGAAATTGAAATATTTATTGGTTAATATAGGTCATTAGATAGAGCTTGTGTATGATTATCGACATTATCATGGTCATTGGTTGAGTACTTTAATTCATAAATTGTGGATTTCTATTAGTTTAATAGCACCTTCAACAATGCAATAAAATAAATGGCAATAAAATAGAGTGTAGGGTCCAGAGTTTGCACATAGGTGGATTCCATTGTGTAGAGCTACGAACTCTGCATGACATTAGAGAACTAGAGGAATAGTTTCGTTTGCACACTTTTACCCCAAAGGGATGCATGTTTACCCCATTGGTTTCTCTAATGATCCCTATATTTTCTCACATCTTTGTTAGCTTTGAGAATAAAGCCCAAATTTTGTCTCCCCCTCCTAACCTCATTGTTGTTGCTTAGTGGTGCATCATCTCACCCGTTTCCATCTGTAACCGACGTTCAACACTAAGTAAATATTTTAATATGCTCTACTTCTATGAAAGATCTCAAAGAGATAATTCCTCGTAGAATTTTGATAACTAGAGATAGAATTAAGGCAACAGATGGAGTTTTGTTGATGACATATGTTGTAGTCATAACTAATTTAGTCCAAGCTTCCCATATTCACAGAGAAATTAGGTGGAAACTTTCGCCTCCTATTCTCTAGTTAGTCCTACTCACCAAAAGTATTATCACTGGCATGCAAGAAAGAAAACAAAGGGAAAAAGGGAAGAGAAAATAAAAACTTTTTATATGAAAGCTCAGTCAAAATAGTATAAAGTAAGCAAGAAAGTGGAGAGATATTGAATTAATTATTAGGTGGGGGGTGTTGACAAAGTGAATAAGTAAATTGACCGCGGATGGATTCTTTGATAACTTACAGCCAACTAGTTTAAGTACCTAATGGGGACGAGGTGCGAAGCAACAAAATCAAATTATATTATTGTTATTGATTGCCCCCATTATGATTCTTAGGATCGACGACCCATAAACCCAACCACACTTGAAATAGTACATAAACATGTTAGGGCTTGTTTTGACACTAGATGAACCAGATGACTGCTGCTTACTAGCTAAAGAACCCCAGCCTCATTTGTTTCTCATTACGGGAGTAACAAATCATGGAATCGATTATGCCACATAAAATGACTTCTCCCAATCACTGCCGCCCTCAATTTTATTAAAAAAAATGCCCAAAAATCTCCCTTTGTGACATTGAAGTTCTTATTCACATTAATGGTGGTCTGTTTTGGTCATCAATTAAAAAAGAGAAGCTTGATGCCATCGCCATGATGACGGACTAATTAAATTAAAAATCAATGGTTGTGATTGCATCCAGCTCGATAAATTTGGAATTATAATAAGTGTGATTTATTTATGAGATTAAGAATGTGAAGCAAATCCAAAGTACAATTCACTACTAATATCTCCCCCTTGATGGCAAGATGTGCAAAGCTTTGCTTGTGCAGAGGCACAACAATTCAAACTCAAAAAATTGTGAATATGTAGAGTTTTCTGCATAATCAAAGCTATGCACAAGAAAATACCAGAATCTACCTTTACCGGATTAGAAGAAATACTCTTTACTTATGTACTCACTTATATTACATTTAAATATCTATAATATATTTCTAGCATTTTTTTTATAGTGATTAAACTCACATACTACATTAAATTAACATAGAAAAAAAATTCAATTGATTTATTCTTTAAAAACTAATAAGAAAACATGACAATCCACAATGGAAAACTTACCTTCCCATTTATATATAATTGATTCAATGCATGTAAACATAAAAAAATCTAGATGCATGAAAGCATGAATCGTGAACAAACATCAAGCACACTCCTCGACAATTGTGAGCTTTAATTTAGCATTTACATATTACTATTATAGTGCATGCAAACAACCAAAAAAGTGATCAACACAAAATAAAAGGAGTTCAAAAATCATATATTGTGTCAATTATTATATCTAAAATAGTGTGTTGAGGTGGGTGGAGGCACCATGGTTGCACCTCAAACAATGATAGATGTGCGGAGCTTTACACACAAGAAAAACTACACACTTACCATGCCACATAATATATATATATGCTTGTTACCATACCACATACCTAAACCATCTAAAAATATCTTGTCACAACCACGAACATCATAACATGTGGCATGATTTAATACGACTCAAAGAAATCGACGGTGACAATTACATATCGGTTCCCAATGTTCACAGTGTTGAATGACAATGATTGTTCGAAAGTCATTATTGAGTATGGAGGTAGCTATGTAGAGGAAGTGTGTTGAGGGATCTATGCATAGGTGGTTGTGTGAAGGAAGTTGTGTGTAGAACAAATTCATGTACGAAGAGCTTACATTATGGAGAAAGTTTTGTGTGGGGAGAATCAATTAATTAACGGTAAAGGTAGGTTCTTTGTTACATCGCAACTATTAATCTTGTTGTTAATTAAAACCCTCTTCCTCAAAAAAAGAAGTAATGATTACTTTATTTAAATGTATTTCAAAGTATGTGGTGGCATGTGCATATGGTTAGCTTTAATATGGAAATAAAATCAATCCTGGCTAATTGTGGAGTCTTGATATTATCTCCCACAATATTGTAAAATTATATGTTATTTTCAAAAGACTTAATATAACCAAAAGATTAAACATCCAAAAATTGATATTGATAAGGGAATCCTTTATCATTATCAATGATATGGTTTAGGGCTACACTCTTTCTAATATCAAATTTTCCTTCGTAATTGGTTAGATTAGGCAAGTCCACATTGTTCTTCAAGTTAAATGAGGGGACCACAACCCTTAATGATACCAACATATAGAAACTTATACCTTCAATTATGGTAGTCATGTCACACATTATATAATTAAATTGACACGTGATAAAAATAACAATATATGATTTATTCGGAGTAATAGATTCGATGATATGTAAATCATCATGGATATTCCATTGAAATAGTTCATCATAATAGATCTTATAGTATTCTAAGATATTAAACCATGAAAACTAGTTTTATCCAAATCATAGGTTAATGAGTTACTATTTTTTCTTTAATTCATGAAATGACTAAAGTAAATAAGTGAAAGAGCATGCATATGTACATACTACCCACACAAATCAACACAAGATATATCCTAGAAAACCTAATAAGGGATAGGATCTAGCTAGAAAATGAGTCCTATGCTCTTCTGTCGTTGCTTCAATTACAAAATGCACATATAAAGGAAACAAAACTTATCATGGAGTTAAATTTGACATTATGGTCTACATGACTACTACATAAACCTATTCCTACTATGTTATTACCTAAAAATACAACATATTGATGTTTTTCTTAGCTATGGAGCAAGTACAATACCAAATAACAAAACCCCTTCTTGTCCTAGTGTCTTGGTATTCAACATAGCCTGATAATTCTCTAGGGCTATGGTTTTGACTCCCTTAAACTTAGTGATAATTTTTGGAACTTCTAGAATTTTCTTGAAATTCTACATATGGATATCCCCATATGTCTAGATAGTGGGGGTTGACATGATATCAATTCCTTCCATGCTAGACAATAAGGTAGGTCAACTTGTGGGAGGCATAACTTTCATGCATGGTCTACAATTGAGGAGATTCTTGGACCATTGGAAAAGGATCAATGTGTATAATGTTGTATCTTCCAAGGAAATACTCGTCTCGACCAAACAAATGTTGTTTGAGACTCAAAATGGCTTCAAAATATCTTAAATGATGCTTAACCCCAATTTTTGAAACTAGCACTTGTCGCTAAAATGGCCCTATAATATTATTACTCCATTTAATTTCCACCCAAAAAATACCGAGAGAGATGAATGGATGTATGTGAGAATAAAGAAAAAATAACCAGACAAACGTCGTTTCGATTGGTTTAGGGACAAGAAGTTGCGAAGTCGATGGAATACACTATGTCAATTTTGCGGATTGTTCCAGTTACAGATATGGTCGATCAAGATACCATGGAATAACACCTCGCGTAGATAGTTGAGTTGGAGGAAGATCGCTTCTTGGTCGGTTTTCATCAGCAAGTGTAGAAGGATGGTGAAAAGGCATGTCATGATCGCCATATTAAGCAACACACGTTTAAGAAAAAATATTTGGTATTTTTTTATGGTAGTAACTTCACGAAGTTTCTGCGAAAGTTCCAGATTCATTGGATGGGGCCCTATATCGTCAAGGATTTTATGGATAGAGGCACAGTTCACCTAGCGAAGATGAATGGGGAGTTGTTTCCAAGAAAGGTCAATGGGAGCCAGTTAACGTTGTATAGGGTGATCTTGCCCTTGCGCAATGACTATATGAATGCATGATAGTCTTAGTACTCCAGGAAGTTGCAATGGAGTGCGGGACTATAAACTACACTTCCAAAAGGATGGTTGGGTGAAGTGAATAGGCTGTGCAATGAATTGAAGGAAGGTACAGAGGAAATATTAGATGAAGGAGCTGTGCTAGAATGGTGAATCCCATGCAACCTAGCCAAAAAGTGACCGTTGGAAGCATTGTAGCTGATTGGATGGAAATTTTTCCATTAAAGGGAGCGCAGGGGGAGCATTTAAGATACACATATTCGAAATATATCGCCAAACATGCATTAATGATAGGGATTTGAAGGGATCAGATGGATTTGAATTCAAATTGGGTTATAAATACAGTATCTCGCTCCAAATTCGAACACTTTTCTTCCTAAGAATTTTCCTTGAGCTTTTTCACTTTAGTTTGCACCTAAAGAATTGTTGTATGTCTACAGAAAATTGGGAAATACTTAAAGAGAAGATTTGACAGCCAGGATTCAAGAATTTAACTAATGGGAAGCGTGAAAGGTTCATCTAGGGAATGACTTCAACTCGACCTGAGTCTCAACCAACCCAACCAGTGCCTACAACCTTACCTACTACAATGCCTAGGTCACTTAGACCTAAACCATCTACTTCGATTTACTCAGAGAAGAAGTAGAAGAAGCCCCAACAAGCATCAATGTGGAAATCACCACTAAAAATGCAAGAGAGGTCAGACAAAAGGGAAAAATGGATAGAACCAAGCAATTGACAGAACCTTTGGATCTAGATGAGGAAGAGCTAAATATGGGAATTGAGGAGATTGATGCAAAGGAAGATGAGCTGATAACTCAGCTATCACAACAGAGCCACATAAGAAGCATAAATATAACAAGTCTGCGAGTGTGACACCTTTTGTCCTCATGGAGGGGGACGTGGATGAGATTGGTTATGTGGTCCACGATGCAACAAAGAATATTTGGAGCCACATTGAGGACTAGTACCATTAAACATTAGACAAGGTGTAGAAGGGCATGAGGGAATCGCAGGTCCAGACAGGAACTCTTCAAGCGAGCGTTGGATAGGCGATTCAGAAGCAAGTGAGCCTGAAACGAGTGAGCGGGTCATCCTTAGCAACATAACTCACAATGGACCTTCCCACAGTGACGTTACTATAGGGCTGACTACACATTGAGACATCAAAGGACAGAGCATGCCTATTGCATCTGAAGGATTTGAGTTTGAACCTTGCGGTGCTCCCTATTCAGACACTGCACTAGCTACATCAAGGGGTATTACATCAACTCATAGTTAAGGAACAATGCGCATTGCTAGTCATCAGTGAAGTAAATACCAATAACGAGATCCGATCTATAGCATGGACCTTAGCACCAGTGCAAAGGTTCACCAGATTACAGGAGGGCAAGTTCATCCATAGCAATATTTATGAGTTGTGTTGAAAGGAATCCATCATAGCTCCTTAATTCCAAGTAATCTAGGCCAATCTGGATGTCCCACGAGATCACAGGTATAGGGATCGCAAATAAATGGTGGCATATTGGAACATCATCCATTTTTCTTAATCTAAAATTTTGGAACAACTAGAAAGTGTGTGTTGAAGCCAACAAAGATTAAATGAACGTCTGCATGCAATAACAGCTCGGTTGGAACACATGGACTTCCATATGCATGAGCAACAAGACTAGATTGTTGCATTAAACAAGTCTCATCCACATTTGCCAGCTTCAAATGTCCTTGATTGTTTCTTTGCTTATTTTGTTAGTTTTTTAGTTAATATGGCTTCGATTCCCTTCAAAAATAAGATGTAAATTGTTAAATATGTTGCTATATATTCCAACACTCCTTCCTAACAAACCTAGTTAGAATGAGGCAATACGAGCTATAGAAACTATGTATGTACTTATTGTCAAACTCGTAATATAAACTCAATTTTTTTATCGAAAAAAAAAACTAAAATGCCTGCCTTAATTCTCTTTGCTAATTCCTTAATGTCATGGGTAAAATTCAAATGATTTTTATAGATGAATTAATGGAATTAACTAAGAGTGTTCCTTATTTCCTAACTTTTTGGAATACTCATCAACATGTTAGAGGGATTTTAGACGAAGTAGGTTGTGTCTATATGAATCTAGATGGTGTGGTCATCATGCTTCTTCTTTTTGTTGATGAGATTTTTCTTCTTCCGAGGAGTTTTTATGATCTTGACAAGAAAATAAAAGTTGTCTAACAATTTTTATTTAGTACGGATGTGGCTATTAACATTGACAAAATAAAATTTCATTATGTATAGAATAGATAGTTATGCAATTTTCTATTAAGGCGCTCTATGGTAAAATGGTCACTGTTTCGAAGCGCCATAGGAAACAAGGTAGCCATGCTTAGACACCCCTGGGTTGTGGGTTGGGGTGTAGAATAGACGGTGATGGGGAGTAGTGTTAAGGCAGTATGTGATGTGAAGGTCACTTGTTCGAAACTCCATGGAAAAAAATTAGCTATGTTAAGGGCTAGTGTGGCCTAAGCTGGGTGTGATCCTCTGGTGATTTTGATGGCTTAGAGGCCATTGAATCGTGGTTTATCAAGCCAAATATTAAGTGTGGAGTCATCTTAGGACTCACACTACTTTAACAAAAAATAACATTTTCCAAACAAAGGTTATGATAGATGAATCAAGAAAATAATTATGCCAAAAATAGCATGGAAGAAGTTGTATCATACAATTTTTTTGGAATCAATATTCATCATAAGCTTAATTAGAAAAATAGTATTTAGAGAGCTATAAGTCAATGGAGGAAATCTTATTATGGTCTCTTCCAGTCACTCAATGGTTTTCTATCGTATTGGATTTTTTTTTACGATTTTTTGCGCCGAAACTTCTGGGGCCATTTTTAGGCCCTAAATGATGTCATTTGGTTATTCATAGGGCCAGACATCGCTGTGGCATAGCTTGGTTCCAACCAAAAGTTGTAATGCTTGAATAGTTCTTTCCAAAAGGGTATTGTGCACCAAAAATGAACAAATTTTACAACCTCAACAAGTTTATGTACTTACTAACCACCTCAGGCATGTAAACCTTTTGAGACTTCATATTCTAGTATTATAGTTTCGGACCTATAAGGCTCCTTCTTGATGTTAATAGGCCATTCATTTGGCCTCTTGTAACATCTTTTGTTGAATGCATGTAGTCTTCATTTCTATCCCTTCAAAGATAACTACCACCATTTTAGCAAGTTTATGTTTTATAGTATTATATTATTTCTTTTATCAATAGAAGTTTGGTTTTAGATATATCAATGCACTCTCTTTTATATTTATCTATGCTTGTTCCATTTTGTTTTTTGCCTTTCATTTCATTCCTTATACAACTTGGATTGTTAATGGATACTTGGCTTTGTTATAATAAGAAACTCTTGTTTTAGATTCTCAACATTCTTGATATCTTTTCTCGTAATGAATTTTGTGGTTGCAATATCTCTAGAGAATTGCAAAGAAAAATAGACTTGATCCAAGAGTGTTCTGTAACATGTATTAAAATTAAAATTAATACACCTTATCATATCCTCATAAAAGTGGTTATCTCCCTTATTGAGATCATAGAAATGACTAGGTACATCATATATAAGGACAACATAAAAAAAATATAGAAGAGAGTAGAGTTCTTAAAATTGCTTCCAAATTCATTAAAATCCACTTAAAGCTCAAGTGATGTTCAGCATTGAATAAATCATTGAAAATCAAGTTAGTTTCTACTTCATAAAATAATGATAATATTAACCATATTATCACATATAAAATTCAAGAAGAAGAACTGTGACGCAACAAAGAATTGTAAGGTAAAAAAAATTTAAGAATTAAAACCTCATAAAGAAGAAGAACTATGACGCAACAAAGAATTATAAGGTAAAAAAAAATTAGGAGTAAAATCCTCATTGATCTACTCATTTTCTTTGTTCCAATATGATCTCAACACTCATGAAACCAAGAATCCTTCCACCAACCAAATATGAAAGAAATAATATTGCGGCTACTAACTCCTTCGAATCTAGTTTATTTTTCATATATTCTCTAGTCTAGTTTAGTTTTCAAATTGCTAAAATAATAAATTATACTAATCCCATCCTTTAATACCTTCAAGTTTATCCCACGTAGATAAAGATATGTACATTGAAATAACACGTTCATGGTGGGATGTATATGCCAGATGCAAAGGAAAATGGCTATTCAAATTCTTCAAATAACAGAAATCATTGTTCATTAAATCTTGAAACGATCCAGAACACTCTTTCCCTTTAGTGGTTGGCTTCGGAAAGCTGCCAAAAACTCTTCAAACTGATATCCTCTATACAAAGCTGGCTATTGTTCATTCACCATGCTTGTTGCAGGAGCAATAAAAGCATCGTCTCGAGGATGACAAAAAGTGAAAATTGAAATGCACACAGTATCCATATTCGTTATTTCTCGATGCTCGACGCTCCTAAATCTCTCATTGCTCACAACCTAATAAGTTCAAATCACACACAAAACAAATTGAATGAATATTATCAATTTCTTCCATACATAAAAGTTAACTATATAGATCTGCTCGTTGTTTCTAACCTGCAGCTGATCTCCCAAATTGACCACAAACGTGTTAGCTATGGGTTCTATGGAAAACCACTTTCTATTTTTGAATACTTGCAGGGCACTCACATCCCCTTCCATTAAAACAGTGAGGGCACTTGCATCCGAATGGCTTGCTAGACCTTGAGTAAGATCTCGGTTTGTGCACGAGGGATAGTAATTTAGATTCATCTGTTGGTTACGTTTCCCAAGAATTATGTCCAAGTAGTCAGACTCCAGCTCTAGAGCTTCTGAGCTTGCAGTGAGAAACTTTAATATCAGTGCTCTCACTTCATGAGCGTACTTGCCCGTAATATCTCTGTAACAAAAGTTCAACTCGAAGTAGTTACACCTTTGCATAGTGGGTTAAGATGAATCGATTCTAGTGTTCTGATAATAGATAAAGTTTTCCTGATTACTTGTAGGCTGCAGGTTTTGAGGCCAAGCACCGATGACCTCCTCCAGGGGATGACAAGTCTGCGTGAGATACTCCACCCAGTTGAGAACCTTAAACTTGTTAAGGTTGAAGCTTGTATAAATCTGGACTGGTTGTTTTAAGTCCTCTGAGTAGAGGCATGCTTGGTCTTCCATGGGCATTTCGAAGAACTCTTTGGTTATCACCATCATGATTTTCATGACATTCTCTGCCACGCCATGGTTCAGTATCTGATATCAGACAAAAAATATAGTCACTTGGACACGAAACTTGACTAGTCGTTAGATTAATACCAACATATCAACGCAAATGTATAGACTCTATAGGCTGCAAGTGTAACGGAAAATCAACCAATAGTATAAGTATATGACGAAAGGGACAATTGTTGGTTAGGGATTGAAGTGTGTACCTGCAAGAAAACATCCTCTTCACATGCACGTCGAATTTGATGGATGACTGTCCTTTTGTTAGGGCCATCTAGGCCTTTGAGATCTACCACAGGGAGGCTCTCAAAGTAAGAGATTTGGGACTTATGTGGGTGTTCATGGGGAGGAAGGATGTATCTTTCCTGCACCTCAAGGTTGCTTGTTCCATTTGATATGAGCTTCTCAATAATACTACTGAACTGTTGGGTCTAGTCATCTATTGCAGAAGACATGTTGCTCCAATTTGTGTGATCTGGACAATAAATTGGTAGATTGGGAAGTGGATTAATTGTAGACCGGTTTGAGGATTAAGTTTTACAAAATCCAGATGGCTCATGAGATTGGTTTCACATCAAAAATTTGAAGGGGTGGATTGACTTTAGAGTTCTTGACGATGGAGTTTTGTCCAAATCCCAAAGTGGCTTATGGAATACTCATGAAATATTATGACATTGGTTTTTGATAGAGGTCATTTGACATTAAAAATTTTCCAAAGGCCGCTGTAACAAATAATTAAATTCTTTTGCCAGTACTGATTGATTATTTTATAATATTGAATGGACGAAGCCGTGAACCTGTGTCATTATTCATGGCTTCTCTTACCCAACTTCTGTTAGTAAAGAACATCTTTGCCTGCAATTTGATTTTTTATGTTTTTTTTTTTTAAATGGGCTCCTTCATCAGTTTTAAATTGCAGTGGAAAAAATATGGCAAGAATAATTAAAATCAAGCCATTCCTCACATGAAAATGAAACACTATGTCATATTCAAAAGTCAATTCAAGTTTCCAAAATTTCATTTCTTAATCATATTGTTTAATCATCCCAATCAGAACTATTTGTGCCATAGGTACTAGTCTAATACATTTTAATATCGTCCTCTAGACTGTATTGGTTCACATGAAAATGAAACACGGTGTAATATTCAAAAGTTAATTATCTGTCATTCAAATTTCCAAGATTTCATTTCTTAATCATCATATTTTTTAACCAGCCCAATCAGAACTATTTGTGCCATAGATACTAGTCTAAAACATTTTAATATCGTTCTCTAGAATCTATTGGTTCAAATGAAAATGAAACATGATGTAGTATTTGAAAGTCAATTATCTTTCGTCCAAGTTTCCAAAGTTTCATATCTTAATCATCTTTTTTAACCATCCCAATATCTAATACATTTTAATATCGTTCTCCAGAATCTATTGGTTCACATGAAAATGAAACACGACGTCGTATATGGAAGTCAATTATCTGTCGTTCAAGTTCCCAAAATTTCATTTCTTAATCATCTTTTTTAACCATCCCAATCAGAACTATTTGTGCCATAGATACTAGTCTAATACATTTTAATATCATCCTCTAGAATCTATTGGTTTACTAGTGGGTCTATTGGCCAATTACTTGGGGATTTTGAATTTATTAATTTGGGTAGAATTCATGATTACTATGCAACAAATATTCAGAGGTCAATCATTAAGCCTATAAGTGGGACTAAAAGAAGTTAATGGTTTCAACGACTCACATATAAGATCATAGTTCCTTTACGACAATCACTAGTTTCATGATCCCATTCTCACACCATCTCATGAAAATATTTTAATTATCATAAAAACCACTAGAATTAAAATCCAAAGGGCCATGTTAGTTGGTTTTATGGCACTCACTCGGAGTTTCATTCATGTGTGGGAGGTCATATTAACTCCCCACGATTCTCATTGCACAATAGAAAAGAATGCATCTCATCTGCTCCACCACCTTGTAGAGTGATGAATTCGACTAGTTTGAGCATTCATATTTTTAGTTGCAATACGATAGGCATCACACATTGTGAGGGCTTCCTCTTCAATGATAAATTCCAGCACTGGTTCGACCCCCCTCACATATTACCTTTAAAAATTCTTCCACTAGGGATCTTTCCCTTTCGTCTCCACTCGAATTCTAGGCTCTTCCCCTCTTATAGCATCACCATGTCTACAAGTTTATACTCCCGGAGGCTTTGTAAAGAGCCCCGTCTGATAGACAACACCCTCAACTTTTATGGGAAGAGGACCTGACTCCCCCACCCTTGTATCCTAGTCAATTGGAGGAATTCACTCTGAGTGACCCATCCTAGAAAGAACATAAGAATAGCGAGAGTGTGGGACAACTTCAGCAGTGTGGGGTTTGACAATGTTGGCATCTCCAGGTTTGTCTCCAGTTCCATAATTCATAACAAGGTGATTTCCAATTGAGCTCTTCTCCATGGGATTATATTTATTTTCATGTCAAAATAATTTGTCACGTGTAAATTATATGATGATAAGTCATTCATGATAAGATATTGTGGGATCATGTGTATCTAAGGGCCAAACCAAAAAAGAGCACCTTGAGGTAGGGAAGCTCAACAAAGTTGGCTCCCAATTTTGTGGCCCTTTCCAAATACTTACTCAAATTGGACATGTAGCCTATCAATTGGATTTTCCTAGTCATATACATATACCTAACATATACCTACAATATGATCCTAACAATATTATTAATTGGAAGAATGTACAAGTAAACAATAAAGTGAAACAATTTTACGTGTGTTTCTTAATTAATTTTTAATGGAAGCTAACAAAAACTATAATGACCATGAATTTAGGTTGGGTGAAATGGATATTTTTTTGGTTGAGCCTCTAGATTGTGCTACAATAGAGAGCTATCACCTAGGTCAAAGTGTAGTGGAATCACTTCATCCTAGAAGAGGCTACTTGGAAGGATGCAAATTTTGTGTGTGAGGAATATTCCAGCCTGATGTAAGGGCCAAGAGGAAAACACTGAGGACAATGTTTCACTCAAGGGGGGATGTAATAAACCCTAGTAGTTTGTAAATATTCTAATTACTTTTGGTTAAGTTACTTAGTAGACTATGGACCATGCTAAAGGCGTGATATGAAGAAGTGATGAGCATAAATGTTTTTTTAATTTTCATTAATAAATATTTCATATAGTTATCCATGGAAATTATTGTGGGAAAAAATGTTGAAAGCAATATGAAATTCCTTGTAGATTCATATTTTCTTTACATACGTTTTATGCTGATCTTGTGCAGCCTTGAAATATTTTCATACTTTCCTCATAGTGTGCTCCATTTATTTTAACATGTGAGGCCCCAATATTAGTTTATATTTAGGATTACTCCAATCAATAGATGTCCTACGCTTTCATCTATGCAATACTTTGAACGGGATCATCCTCATGGAAAATTGAATGCATATGCCACTGTATTAGTTCGACAATTTATTGTAGAGATGTAAAGTGACAAAAGACTTATTAGGGCAGAGGTCTATGCCTAGACATGGATATATATAACTTACAAAAATTGGATGCCTGGACTTTGTAGAGGTATTTAATTGAGCTTATGTAATATATTTTTGACATACGAAGGCTTAAATATTTGCAGAATAAATATATGCAGAAAATGAAATAAATATCATGTTGTCTTGATTGAATATCTATGGTGATTTGAGTTTAGTTGGTTCCTTCAGAGGTAGTATTCATTACACAGTTTTGAAAATGGTATGCAGAGTGTTGAGCTAATTTATGTAACTAAATTAACACAAGTATTTATTATCAATCCGGGTTTGTGAAACTTGGAGGCAAATCCACTATTTGTGAAGATCAATTATAACCAAAATTTGAAAGATAAATGATTAAAAAATAAGAGAAAATATATCCTAAAACTCTTGATTCAATCAGCTTAAAAGAGGAAACATTGAAAGAGTTCTTGACTTAAGAAATCTACCTTCACCTCAGTTATTACTTAATGAATTAGAGATTATAACCAAAAACTCAAGATGCATAAATCATACATGAAAAAGGTTCTTAACTTAAGAGACACTTCAAGTTTCCCATAATAACTCATTCATCTCAAGATATAAATCTAAATGGAAACAAACTATTTGCATGTAAACAAAAGAGGCTAATTCTAATTCATCATTTCATAGAGAGAATGCCCAACTTGAACACTTGTTTTCCAACTCAATTAGATGATGAATAAACCATTAACAAATGAAATCAATCACTATTCATAACCATGATGCAATCTGAGATAAGACTTTGGAAAACGGAAGCTACATCAACCAAGATTTGCAATGAAATAAACTGTGTTAACTGGAAGTTACTTAGCTTGGAGTGGGGCCCACCCTTGCCTTGCACACTTAGAAATGATATTAGAAGCTTTATCAGTCAAACATCCATGTATTGATCAAAAAATGGAGTAACACAAGTCTCCAAACTTTAAGTCTTCAAACCAAAAATATTACAACATAAAAGTATCATATGTCAAGTCTGTTGAGCCATCAAAGTGTGGCTTTTAAATAAGGAGTTCATGAAACCAACTGATCTAAAATCACTCTAACAAACATATCTACTCTAATCCACCTATCCAAGTCGAATCCAACTCCCTCATCCCAAGAAATATGACTAATATCAGGGGATCCCAAAACAACCCTATTTAGATGGGATTTCTGGATGACTAGTCATGATTGACTAGCTCCAAAAAGGCATAATAAAGCTCGTTCTGTTGGAACCAAGAATAGGTGGCTTGGTCCTAGTTCCCAAGCTTTCTATTCATGCATCCCATTCGTGCTGAAGTGGCCTGCATCCATATCAACCATGAAGCGATTACGGGAATTTCTGAAATTGCCAAAATTGCACTTAAAATCAAACTTTTATAAAAACTTTAGAAATTGGCAAATTAAAGTTAAATACCTAATTAGACATCAAATATTCATTAAAATGAAATGGATGAAGTGAAAATGAAGGATAAATGGATAGCTAGGTAAGTTTATCAAAGCAAAATAAGATCACAACTGAGGCCCAACATCTCTCCCATGCTTATGATCAAGCATGTCCCCATGCTTGCTTGCTTCTCTTGGACCTTCTGCCCTCTGAAGTAGATGCTGTACCTGTTGCTGGTTCCCTGTTCAAACAATCAAAATCTGATTCTTGCCTTGCCTTGAACATTGCTGCCTTAACCTTTTGTTTTTCATATTTAGTTTGCCACATGTTTTTGTCTTTCAACCATTTGAATGCCTGTTTGGAAAGAAATTCATTTCTCCTTTTCAACCTGCTTATTTCTTCCTGTAATTTATCATTTGTTTTCATTAGCTTTGCATTGTTCTTTTTCCTGTGCCTTATTCTCTGATTTTAATTGCTTTTCCACAATTTTTCTTATTTCTATCTGATCAGTTAAGTCTTGGATTGTGGCCAAGTTAATTTCCTTTTCAAAATCCTGGGTGGTTTTCATTAATGACTCTCCTGCATCATTATCATATATGGAATTCCTTTCAAGGGGTTCTTGTGCTACATCCTGTTCTAATGGTTTTCTAGGGGAATATGCTTCTACTTCTTTTTCAAAATCAATAGAATTCCTATTCCTAGAAACAGACATAACAAATGTTTCAGTCTCATGTATGGCCATGTTTTTGGCTCTTGTTCTTGGATATAGGGGAGAATTCATCATGCTTTTGTTTTCCTGCTGTACTTTATCCTGTATATCAATAAGCTGTTCAGTAAAATGATTTTTATGCATGAATTCTTTCCATTCTAACCCCTTTGATTTCACCTGATGTTCCACTAAGATTTTGATTACCCCCTGATGATATATCTGTGTTGCCCTTGGCTTATGCTCCTGTTTCACTGTCTCAATCATTTTCACAAGACTTTTGTATAGGAAATATGGTAGGTTAATTCTATCATCCCCTTTGATATGCTGCAGTAATCTAACATGATATAAATGAGCAATGCTATACTGACGATCACAAGTCAAAATTTTTTGAATAACCAGGACTAGTTCCCCCCATGGTTCATTGAACCACTCCCTGGGTATCCCTTTAGCTCTATCAAATGTGCCTTTTCGGTTCTTCTCAAGGAAGAAAGTCCATGCTTTCTCCTTGAAGTGTAATCCTTTATGATACTTTTCCCCTATCATGGGCAACTCTAAGGCTTGGGATAAGAACTCTCGAGTTACGGGGACACTGATTTCTCCTACTTGAGTTCGGTCTTGGCTGAAATTATTGATGAAATATTTAGTTATTTGCTCAGAATGTCCATTAAACTTCTGTAGAAATCCTATCATTCCTGACTGATACAATTTTTCTACAGTTTCCTTTCCCCAATTTTCTATGTGAAATCTTGGTTCTACCCGGTTTGTCATGATTTCTGTGAACCAGTCAATATAATCCTCTGTTGTTACTATCTTCATTTAACAAAAATTATGACTATTGTTTTTAAATGAAATTGTAGAAGCAACGAGGCTTACCTTCTCCCTTCTAACTCAGCTTTAATCTGCTTGACTCTGTCTTCTTCAACCTCTGCTGTCTTTCCTCTGCACAAACTCTGTTTCAATTCCCTGTTTAAGGCAACCAATACCTGAATATCTTGTATCAATACACTGTCCTCTGTTTTTTTTTTGTGAAAATTAAATACTCATGCAGCAATAACCATGTTTACTGAGCTAAAAATAACATGAGTTACTGTGTATTTAAACAAAAACTTGAAAAATTTTGGCTCTCGGCCTCATAGCAGATCCTCAAAACATTCTCCGCCTATTCTCAAAGGGAAAAAATGACTGTGTAATGCACAAATTGCTCTCGGCCTCTCAAGAAATCTCAACAAGCTTTGACTGTAATGCAACAAATTGCTCTGGCCTTTCAACAAATTCTTAAAAAAATGACTGTATAAACTAGCAAATTGCTTTCGGCCTCAATCCTTTTCATCATTTTTTACAAAAATACCACTGTGTTATAAAGACTGCACACAAAGTTATAAGCCTAGAGGACTAATCACATGCGCTCGGCCTCATATTTCTTACTGCTTATAACAAATGTCAAACAAAAATTTTTAAAAACGCAGTCTATGAAATCCTCGGCCTCAAGGCACAAACAATGCAAAGTCGACTTTCAACTAGGATTTTCAGTCAATATAACATATTTGCAGACAATCCCACGCATTTCAATGGCACAAATATATGAATATATAGGCGCACAGTGAACCATGAATGCATTTGACTCATTTTGAATATGCACTCTACAGCATTCCTTTGTTCTATTTGATAATCCTCACGGCATATACCAATGCGCACTCTGTTTACAGCCCATACACATATAACAACACTTCAAAATCTGATTTAATGCATTTCACAACGCATATGACAACACTCTGTTATTTAATACATCCTCTGTTCTGAGCGAACACGTATTTACAAGCATTCCATGATTGATGCGTTCTCTGTTGGCAGCCAATGACAATTGCGCACAGCAAACTCTTATTAACCATGCATATGACAGAGACTTGGCTCGTGGCAAACAAATAAATGCAACAATGGTTTAACAACAGTGCTCATACATATAACAACCCTCGCGGTCAGCATTCAAACTACCTCTCCGCGTTGGATGCATTAGATTCCTTATTTAACTCAAACTCCTCTATCGTGTTATGCATGCAATCATGTAACTTTAAATGTTGGGCGATTACCATTATTTTCACACCATAATCTACGCATAAATATCTGTTCAATCTTTCCATACGTGCTGTAGACTGAGATTTATCCCGTATTTAGAGTTACCTGGCTGTCTCTGACCGCGTGGGATGCAAACAAACACTCAAATCCCTCCTTCCTCGGTCAGTCGAACTGGTGTCAAACAACGGAATCTGGTGAGTTAATGGTGAACTCATTCTTATCTACAGTCGCCGAGCGAATAAACTTCGAGTTCTTACCTTATTTTCTTGCTAAACTCGGCTTCTTTGACTCAGATTTTGCCTTTAAAATCTCTCTCAACACACTCCTTTCTCCCTTTTACTATGCTGCGTCCAAAACACAATTTTCTGAGCTATGGCAATGAGGATTTGTTGTTTGAACTGCACAGGGGAGGTTGGTTTATGACCGTTTCTCTGCTGTACCCTGCGTTTCATTCATTGGTGCTGTTATGCGTGGTTACATGGCCATCCTCATTGACTCAGTCGCTCGACTGAGTCATGAGGATGTTCGTATTGTTGTTTCATACGCATATCTTCCACCGCTCCTTCATCCAATAACCATACGCTGCCATAACACCGTGTCAAAACCATACCTGTGTGTTGGCCTGCGTGGCGCTTATGGTCTATCATTGCTGCAACGTTTGTTTATTATGCCCATCGTATAACCATTCTCCCCTTACGTTGTAATGATCGGTGGTTGCAATGATTTTTGTTTTAATACCATTCTCCCACTAATGCTTACGGCCTCCACCATATATCATTTCTTTGCAACCCATATTCTTTGTTATAATAACTCTCGGCCATTTATAATATTATATGCGCATTTGATTTCTGTAGCTTATGCACATTTGGGAATCCTTGGCCCTTTGCAACTATATGATATTCCTTTTGATATGCGCATTTGGTTCTTTATAACTATGTTATATCCCTTTTTATATACACATTTGATTTATATAGTTTCCTTTTTGATATGCGCATTTTATATTCCCTTTTTAACATATATGTTAATGATATATGCGTATGTCTTTTTGTAACATATATGTTAATGATATATGCGTATGTTATATTCCCTTTGTAACATATATTCCCTTTGTAACATATATATTAGCGCATTTATAAACTTATGATACATATCATTAACATATATCATAAACTTAATGATTTTTGAATTCCATATAGCGCATAATCTTTATAACATAATTTTATAATTTTAAAATGACCATTGGGGTCATGTTTAAAATTATAATCATTCTAATGCTCTGAGTTCATGTGCAGGTGAAAAGAGTGGTCCCAGTTTGATCCTTTTGCGTTTAAGGAAAATACCTAGGGAAATTTATGTGAATGAAATGGAATATGAATAGGGAATGTGGGGTATATATTGGGAATGAATATCAATGAATATTTGCAGATACTAACTTCAATTAAATCAAAACTAGAAGCTTCTAAAAAAATTTGAAATTCAAGCACAAAATGGCTTATGAATATACTCCCTTGCTGTTGTTTGTACAGGTGGAATGTTGAATGTTGTTTGTACAGGTGGAGTGGAATCCAAAATGTTTTGGATAGATGAAAAGTAGACTTTTATTACTGCTTCTTGTTCACTATACTCCCTTTCTTGAATTTTTCAGGTCCCTTTGAATAATGTTTTCCTTTCAGGTCCCTCTGTAATGCTTCTGGAATGATTTGATTTGCTACAACTAGTTTGCTTCAGGTCCCTCTGCAATACTATTTCATCTCAGGTCCCTCTGCAATGCTTCTGGTATATTGTGTCTGCTCTGATCTGGTTCTGCTGCAACAAGTTTGCTTCAGGTCCCTTCTGTAATAATGTTTCAGCTCAGGTCCCTTCTGGTTCTGCTGCAACAAATTTGCTTCAGGTCGAAAGTGGACAACACAATCCTTTAGCTGTGGTAGCTAAAAGCTTGCTACAAGACTCTCTCCCTTGTTGAATGTTTGACTTGTCCTCAAGTCAATTGTGGAAAGGTCCTGCATTGAAATTGTGTGAGAGTAGTAAAACAAGAATATAGAATTCATAGAGTCCAGGTTTCCCTGGTTTTCCCCTATGAATTCGTGTTTGCTTCGTGCCAGTTGCCTGGTCTTGACTAGCAAACAATTTATTTTTTTATTTTTTTTGTTTTTTTCATATATTTTTTTCTCTTTTTTTTTATGTTTGTTTGTTTTTTTTTTTTTTTTTTTTTTTTTTTTTTTTTTTTTTTTTCTGAACTGGAAGATGGCAGAGCCATAATTTCCAGTCCTGATTCTTCAACCAGTTGTTTCATGAATGTCTCTTTACTAATAGGCTGATGACAAACTTTCAGCCTATGACCATTTACAACAAATGAGGTGGGGTCCTGGTCGATGGTCTTTATCTTCACTGCTCCATTATCAAATATCTCCTCGATTTCATATGGCCCTAGTCAGTGTGTTGTAAACTTTGCTTTGAAATCCCTGAATTTGGAGTCAAATAATAAGGCCCAGTCTCCCTTCTGAAATGTCTTGGTTTTGATGTACCGATCATGCCATTTTATTCTATGTTGCTGTACTAATGCTGTCTGTTCAATTGCTTGTTGACGATGTTCATCCAATTGGTTAAGTTCCATGATTCTCTGTTGTTGTGCTTCAGTCAGGTCCATGCCCAATTGTGCCGCGAGTCTGTAGGTTTGTATCTGAAATTCAATAAGCAATAAGGCTTCTTTCCCATAGACTAACTGGTATGGACTAAAACCAGTTGTATTCTTCCATGTGATCCTGTAGGCCCATAATGCATCCTTTAGCTTTTCAAACCAATCTTTCCTATTTAGCTGCACCGTCTTAGTCATGATATTTTCTAAGACCTTGTTTGTGGATTCTACCTGACCATTTGCTTGAGGGTGATATGGAGTAGACTTTCTGTGCTTTATCTTATATTTCTCTGTCAGATCCCGCACTAACTTTGAGGTAAACTGCGTTCCTTGATCTGTCACTATTTGTCTTGGTACTCCATATCGCACAAAAATTACTTCAAAGAGGAAGGTAACCACTGTGTCCTCTGTCGCTCTGCTCACTGCTTTGGCTTCTACCCATTTTGTTACATAATCTGTGCATATGAGAATGTATCTTTTTCCATTTGACGGTGGATTAATGGGTCTAGCAAAGTCAAGCGCCCACTGTTCAAATGGCTCAATGAGGACTTGAGGCTTGAGCGGCATTTCATCTGACATGATGGGTCTCCCTATTCTTTGGCAACTGTCACACTGCTTGACATATGCCTTAGAATCTTGAAGACAGATGGCCAGTAATAGCCCAGTTGCAGCACTTTATATGATGTTCGTTTGTCTGCAAAATGACCACCACATGGTTCGTCATGACATGCCCTGAGTATATCCAGTATTTCATCTTCACGCACACACTTTCTAATCATTAGATCTGAACCAGTATAAAACAAATCACCATTCACCCAGCTATATCTATAACTTTCTCTAACAATTTTCTTTCTTTGCTTGCTTGTAAATTGAGTTGGAAATTTTCCAGATGACAAGTAATTTGCAATATCTGCAAACCAAGGGGTTTTTACTGTTATGGAAAACAGATGTTCATCAGGGAAGTTGTCTATCACAGGATTTGGGTCTTCTGGTGATTGGATGCGGGACAGAAAGTCAGCCACCTGGTTTTCTTTGCCTGGCCGGTCTTGGATTGTAATGTTAAATTCTTGCAATAACAGGA
>APFE030711173.1:1658-31604 GCA_000404065.3 Pinus taeda
AACAATAATAATATAAAGCCACAAAAATAACAATAGAGGGATTCTATGGGGCAC
Source organism: Pinus taeda (assembly GCA_000404065.3). NCBI lineage: Eukaryota > Viridiplantae > Streptophyta > Pinopsida > Pinales > Pinaceae > Pinus > Pinus taeda. Next base: position 1,713 of record APFE030711173.1, read on the forward strand.
AGTAATAACAATATGGGGGCAATAGGGGCACAACAATATTAATAAGGGGTATAACTACAATAGTAATGGGGTAATCACTAGTATTATAGGGACCCAACATAAGACCAATAAAATCAATGAAAAGTTTCAATAAATTGAAGCCATGATTCAAGCCATGATAATTTAAGGGGGCGGGAAAAAATAGTTGACCAATCAGTCCTAGTTTTCCAAGGAGGAACATTGTAGAAGGATAAAGTTCACAATCTAGACGTATTGATTGTAGGAATAAGAGATTAGCTAATGGAGAAACATTTCATGGGTAAAAATTGATAGAAAAAACATGATTCAGTAGTAGTACAGTTTAAAGTTGACTAACAAAGAGCAGCATGACTAAATGTTGAGGCAAAACTTTGGTTGTGGGATAACTTGCATGATTGAGCAGTCTAGTCGGCATATTTCTGCAACATGATCAACATTTCAGGAAGACTATCTACTTCATATGAGTTGGAGTTACATTTTTTGAGCCAACTTGGGATTTCCTAGGTTCACCTACATTTCAACAGGCTGATTCAGAAAGAAAAAAAAAATTAACATTCTTTTTCACACAAGTGTCTTGATTTTGATAGGCTACCTTCAAATGTTCAGTAGTTTAAGTGCAGAGTGATTTTCAGATTGCAGGGTAGTTTTGAGGGTGACTTTCAATACTCTTGAGAATCGATCTCAAGTTTTACAAACATATTTAATATTTTTCAGTGTTCTTATATACTTTTTCAAACTTGCAACAGGTTGCAGAGCCCAAATCTAAGATGTAGAGGGTGGTAAACATCAACTGCAAGCCATTTTCTGGGTTCGGAGAGGCTAGAATAAGATTTGCATGATAATTCCTTCACTTTCCAATTGAAGAAGAATTGCATGGAAGAACTTCAATTGTTGTTAGAGTAAATCAAAGATGAATGAAATCAAGACAACTTGGTTCTAGGTCTCTAATATGTATTCTCCATGCACTTTCAAAGTTCAATCTCAGAGTAACTCATTCTCTCATTCTTATTTAAACCTCATGCTTTGCCTCACAAACATAGTCGAGAGGGTACATGCCATGTAAATGATATTTGTGTGCACACTGTAGTGTGGAAGGAAGGAAGACACCAAGCATATTTGTTTGGACTGTAGATTTTCTAGTTCCTTTTGGAGGGGCATCATCCTTCATTTTTCCTCTATTCTTTTCTTCCCTTTCCATAGGAGGGTAATTCCTCTTGGTTGCACAACCTTATGATTAGGCCTTTGAACATTTTTGCATATGCTTAGAAAAAAAATTGTCTATTTTCTCTACTCTAATTAGTATAAATTTACCTTTGACGATAGAAAAAATATGATGGGAAGTTTTGATTTTCATTAGCCCTTGGATGAACTAGAAATTCAAATCATACATGAAAATTATTCCGAAAAATCACCAACATCACAATAAATTGTGATGTCAAAAAAAATGAAAAAAACCAGGCTGTGATAAAAACACCAATATGAACCCAAATTTTCATTTTTTCAAGCAATTTTCCTGACTTTATTTTTGTTGGAAGCCATAATTGGTGATATTAAATTTTTATGGTAAAATTTAGTGTTCTCTTTTATCTTTCCTTTTATGTCCTTTTAGTAAAAGGGGAGTGTTGAAGCCATTGTTCGCAAGAAAATGGTTTTCAAGGAATGGCATCTGAGATCAAAATGTTGTTGAGAGTATAGAATCCATTTTCTTGGATTTTTCAAGGGATTTTTAATTAATATCCAAAAATGTATGACACCTCTAGAAATCCCCTTATAAATATGATTCACTGTAATATGTAAGTTAAGAATTGAAGTGTACAACTCAGAAAATGATGAAAAGAAATTATGTAAATGACGATGTAGCTCAGAGTTGTACTTGTTCTAGGTATGAAAGAAGGAGATATAGCCTAACAACAAGTCAGTAGTGTGTTTAAAGGTGAAACCCATCAGAAATTTCATTCCTAGTTGTGTTTGTTGATTTTTGACTCGTGACATGTTGTGCCAGAAATTCCTTGCATTTTCTGAGAAGTGTGGGATTTCTGAAAAAAAAATGTGGCACATTTATCAATAAGTGCAGGCAGACTACCCAAAGTATAAAAAATAATATAGACAAAAGGAGACAAATGTTAATCCTAACTTGATAACTCCATATTATCCCACTAACATATCACTTTTCCCACATAGTTTTTGACCATAAGAGCGTATGAAAAGCATGTATGCTATTGATTCAGTTAGTTCCTGAAGTCTGAGAGTGAGTGAGTTGAAACCTGAGGACACTTGCAAATTTTCTTGTGCCCATTATTTAGTTCCACTGTCACTTGTGAGAATGTCTATATAGAACTTCTTGTTAGATTTTACTTTTTAATCCACTAAAAAGTAGTTTACCGCAAGACACAAATCACAATTGATAAAACATCTGAAGGAAAATTATCCAAGCATAGATGGATATAGATTGATAGTTTTTTTCATAGAGATACCTAGATTTAGATACAAATAGATTGATATGGCGATAAAAGGAAAAACTTTTAAATCAAATAATAAAATAGCCATCCTTCAACTTGATTTACATTTAAAATGTTCAAAGTGAACAGTGAGATTTTCAAACTTATACTAATTGCTCAGGAATGTATTTCGAGGAAAAAAGGGGTGGTATAAGCATCATCAGATCCTCTTGCTCTATATCAATAAGACTTCTTTTATTTGATACGTGTCAAATAATGAGCCAGCAAATCAAGTCCTTAATACTCAACCTATAACATACTCAATGTCGGATCAGAAATTGTATTGACATGCAATGAATAATAAGAAGTATATGTGAACTAGATATTTCATATGGAAATAACTGAATGACTGTACCACACTTGGCTTCTCATTCAACCCATCAAAAGTCTTGAGATCTTACAAAAACATGGATCAATGTGTTTTTTCTTTTCTTTCTCCTAGCAAAATCAACACAAGAAGCAAGTGCATATTTATAATAAACCATTCCTACACAAGAAATAGGGATAACATGGGGTCTTTTCAATATTTTCATCTCAAACATATCAAGTGATGGCTACCTTGTAGCCCTAATAGCATATTCAAAGCACTCAGGAATGCAACTTAAAAAAATGAACAAATGAAACATCAATGATATCCATCCATTGAACTTGAACTTTCAAATGATCACTGCCAAGCGATCTGCCTTAGCCATACCATCGAAAGTAATCTCATCGTCTACTATTTTTCTTCTATCGCTAGCTGGATTTACTTCACAGGGAGCTCTCAAACCCATATTAATCACTGGAAATAGATATAGGAATAGATAAAACAAGTTTTGGTCAACAAGTTATGACTAAAAGGCAAGGATTTGACTAGTTGGGTTGGCCTTTCAGAAACTTACCTGCAAGTAAGAAATGCATTGCTTTTCAATGTTGGGTTTCAACTATTCTTTCATGAAGGGTTGTTAGCCATAATAATGTATATATATTGAGATTTACTCTCCTAGAGATCATCTATGGAAACTATTTGATCTGTATCATCTAAATGTACCTGGAGTGTTGTAATTTTGTCACTATCGATGTTGTCATTACAAATTCACAAATTAGCACTCTATTCATTCGAGGTACTCTAAAGGGCAGAATTATGAACCCCTCTCCCTTTGTTCGAGCAACTACGTACCTCAAAGAGCGCTTGATTCTCAGGCTTACCACTTTTTTTTTGTTTCACAGAGTTGTCTGGGTCAGCCCTGAGCATATAAACCCAGTAAAATAAAGTCAATTAATTATGTTATTTAATTGAATATGCTCTTCCCCAGTTTTGGATGCGAGAAAAGATACTATTTACCCCACACGAATGGCGACCCATAGTATCGATGAAGCAAAGTTTGTTGTAAATTCGTTTCATATACCTAGATTTAGATCTCATAATTTTGGAAACAACCGATGATCAAATTACTCTTATTGAAATTACATTTAACATTTTTCTCAACGTTTTCTTTCAGAGAATTTCCTGTTTCGGAGAATTTCCTATTGGAGACATATTTTCCATTAAATCAAAATTTTGTTTAAATATAAAATTTTGAACTCAAGTGCCATGTAAATGTCATAGGGCTTTTAAGAAAAGGAATAAAGAAAGAGGTGGTCTCACCTTGGAAATTCCTTCAATACCTACGAGGTTTTCAATATCTCAAGAAATGCAAGCAGAATAAGTTGGGTAATTTATAGAAAAAAATGTGTTGTAAGGTATCACCCCCGACATGCTTCCCTCCTCAATTACTCCCATCTCTCCACCATTCACAATAGGTTGTGATGCTTAGAACTCCCCATAAGCCCTCTTCAAGAATTATTGGGCTTGGATTTGGCCTACAAACAACTCTTTTTCAAATTCTCTTTGAAGAATTCCCGCATTATGCATATGACATTGAAATGTCGACACTATAACATTTATCATGGTGGATGTACAATCGATTTAAAATAAATTAGTTGGATAATTTGCTTGAAAAGGAGGGTCGAATCTAGATGGTTAAATTTGGGGAACACTTTATGGAGCACAATATATATCATTTACAACTCTTATATATATATATATATATTATATATATATATATGTATGATTTAGTAGGATTTTGTTTGTTTGTTTGTTTTGTTTTTAATCATGGTGAATAGGTAACTTGATGGAGTTAGAGTGATCTGAGCAAGGCCTAGGACCAAATTTTTCAGTTACCACTATAAAACTCCAAGAGTATATCCAACTACCAACAAGTCGAATATACTAGGAATATATGACTTAGTAAGAACCAAGAGGTCCTATATTGACCACGAATAGAGTAAAATCCCTGAGGCCACTTATTTCCTCTATCCTCATCACAATAGGCTTAACATGTTATTTTTGGGAACCAAACATAGTTGGGGAGGGAGTTAAAAACCCACATCAACCACCCGGTCTATCGTGACTTGATGTTGATGTTATGGTGCTTTCACATGAATGTTAGACTATTTTTCCAAGCACACTCACATTATTGTTAATGGGGTCTTCCTTTGTTCAGAACTTGTGCATATTTTTGTAATTGATTTTATTATAAGGTAAGGGATAACCATTCCATTTTCATTTTCATTGGTTTTCCAAAGTTTTTTCATCAATGAACCCTTCATTAGTTTAAGCTAAGTATGACATTTATTATTTCCAATAATTAGTTGTAATTTGTTATCATGAGTATCCATAAGTTTTACATTACTCAAGGCCTAGATAAATGAGATTTAGTCTTGTCAAAATATTTCAGAACTAAATTGCGTATATGTTTACCATGCCCGACATTTCGAGCAGACACTCCACCCATCATCAGGGACTAGAAAGTAAGGATATGATACTTTATCTTTTCCATACTTTATCAATTTTCATTTATGACATGCTTCTTTTTTGTAGGTCCATTTGAGGAATAAATTACTGAATGGAAATTGCTTAGTAAATATTTTGTCTTCACAGTTTTTCTAGATACAAATCATGTTATTGACAGGAAAAAATTAACCATTTCAAGGGAATGATTAATTCTCTACGGTTTTTCAATCCCCTAAATTCTCTCTCTCTCATGTCACTCCCTACCTTATTAAGGATAATTAGTGAGTCGAGTGGCAAACTAATATTCATAGAAGAAACAATTATCAATGAGTCATTGAGACAATAAATCAAGCCCATGAAATTCAACATATAATAGAGTCCTTTCTTAGTTTTGAAAATCTATATTTTATTTAAGTATTTCAATTATATTTCTTGTTTTCTTTAAGGAAGAGGGGTTTATTTGTAAGGATTTTATTTCACATATGTTCATGAGGTGAGTCATTCAATGGAAAATTCCTCTCCAAAGAAATATTAAGCACCTTACCTTCTAAATGAGTCTCATCTCATGTTCCCTCAAAAGAAATGCAACATGCCTCTCTATATCTATTTCTTTCCGCTTCAAAGTAAATAAGTGCATTGAAGCTCCTTAATTATCACTCATTATATCATAACATAAATAAGTCAAATCAGTTAATTGGGATTATCATAGGTGATTGGACAAAATCATTGTTATTTTCCCTGCATGGTTTTAATTCCCTGCGAGTGACATCATGATGAGAAATTAATGGTGAGGTGCCCATGAATATTGTTGTATTGACCCTCATACTTTTCCTTGGGCTAAGAAAGACGATAATTCCCTTGAAAAATAAATAAGTCAAATGAAAGGAAGGGATCGACCATGGAAACTTAAGTTGATGGGTAGGAATGAATGGATTTTTGTTTATTGTGAGAGAGAAATTTGTTAGACCAAAGAGAGAGGACACACTTTTATTCTTTTGACTGACCATATCAAGAGGGGGATGAACCACTTCTCAAATCACTTCTGCCAGAATATCGCATAAAACAATGTGCCAAGAAAAGCATTTTGTAAAAATAGGTTTCCATAAATTAAGCTCAGTTGCAAAAAATCATTTTCATATGCTAATAAATTTATTTCTTCAAGGATTTTGGTAGAACATTCATTAGATTTTGTGGTACAAGTATTTTACTTGATGGGCCTATTTCACATATTGAGAAAACTCATGACATGTGTGTTGGTCGCAAAAGCAATGCAAGGGCTATTTATGGTGGATGGAGCCTTGCAAATTTAAATCTTTCTATTGATGGAATATTTGCTATTTGGTCAAAGTTTTGACAGTGTTAAGGAGATATACTACCAAAATTATCTCATATCTTCCTAATTTTTTTTATTTTCTTGATATTTTTACATGCTGGATATATGATTTTGAGAAAATAAATTGGTAATTTGTTTCAGTCCTAGCACGTCCTACATTTTCATCTTAATACTATCATCAAGTGTTTTACTAGGGTATTTCATTATGAGTCCCATATTTTCCATTCAACAAAGATTATTTGTTGGTAATCAATAGATGCACTCTTGTTGGGTTACTTTTACATTGAAATTTAAATCATATTCAATATGAGCTATGATTGTAACTTACAATGTGGACTTAGAAGTAGATGAAAACATTGTTTATCTTTGAGGTTTTTTCTTTAGGAAACCCTAAAAAAATATAAGCCATGACAGACATCTCAATCTTTTCATTATCTTTTGTATTGTGTATATAGATTTGGTAGTTGAATTATGATCATTTTTTCAGAAAGTGATTCAATATTGGGCTGATTTAATCAATATTTAATGCTATGATTTTGGTGCAGACCTCTAAGGATTAAGAAACTTGGTTAGAGAGGAATCAGAAAGCTAGACAGAAGGAACAACTGAAGATTGAGGAAGAAAAGAAAATGTGTGATAAAGTTAAAAGAGATGTTGAATGGTATTAATTATTAGATCTACCCTTTCCTTTTATGTTTATTGCTACTTGAGAACATACTTTTATAAATTGTATGGAGTTGCTTTCTTGAAGACTGTCTAGATGAGTATTTACAACCTTTTTCTTAGGACAATCCTAGTGATCAAAGCTTGTTCCCAACTAATGTCATCTAGTTCTGAATGAATTGGAGCAGATAATGGCTTTCCATCAAGGATAACTTCTTCAACTTCCTCATCCGACACTCCATTTCAACCATGTGTGGATCCAATAGCTTCCATACCTTTCAAGTATCATCCACAAAACTTTATTGATTCCTCCACAGTATAGCTTTCAACAATGCATCCTCCAAGCCCATTTTTGTTCTTAACATAAATCTTATATAATTTTATGTTCCTACAAAATCAACAAAAGAGAATTAGGTAATGTCAAAAGCTTTAAAAAAAAATCATATTGTTGTTATGCTTGATAAAAAGTAAAGTCTCAAGTACCTCTCAAAGGGGTACATCCATCGATATGCAACCAGGCCACGATATGGAAGCTCATGTACCAAATATACATTCAAATGCAACATTATATCAAAGAATGAAGGAGTAAAATACTTTTCAATAAAGCACAATGTCTCCATAATATCATTTTCCAACTTGTCAAGACTCTGATTTTGCACAAATTTTCCTATAAAAGTGAATGGATAACTCCCCGAATGTGGGTCTTGACTGAAAAGTATGTAAGAATTTAATTGAAGGTGAACATTAAAAAGGCATTGTTGAATTGTGGTAATGGACATGAGAGAGGAATTGGAATTCAAACTTAACCTTGGAAATTATGGGTCCACTTTAGGCAGTATTTTATTTCCTCAAAAACAAGCTACAAGCATCGCTATATTTGACATCAATATATTAGAAATGCCTCGTTATACCTCTATCTGTGATATCTTCAGAATATTCATTCTTATATTATCTATGGCTAATAAAAATGGATCTATAATGGTGTGGTAGTAACTCACTATGACTACATATCACCTCTATATGCACCTTCTCAAGAAGTCTGTTCAAACCTAGATGTGATTCTTTAAGGCCGTATTTTTCTAAGGTATGACTTATCTAAGTCTTCTATGTATCCTCGAGACTTGCAGTCTACACTTTGTTAATGGAAATTCTCAGTCGTCCTATATTAGCCTTAACATAGTCAATAAGGTATTAGCGATGTATATGTCATATGGAGAGTAACACTCAATAAAAATCATAGTAGTGACTTAAATTCTTGACAATAATCTATTTTAAAATCATAAATTCTAATGTTAGTGACTTTCATAGATGAGGCAAGAAAGAAATATGGAGACTAACGTCATGATAAAAATATGTGCTGATAGTATGAATGTTGCACTTCCTACAATGACTTGATCAACACACACATATATATATTCACAATTCAAACTACTTATATTAGGTGAGTCAACCTGTGGAGATGTTGATTTATAGTAATTTCATTGTGATACTAGAAATAGACCTCAATAAATATTTGGTCACAAGAAGTGGAAGCATTTGATTTTTGAAAAGACAATCCTCTCTCAATTTGAGGATAATTACTCTCCCTGACATCTTCTGTACCTATTGTTAGAGCTCAAATCTACCTTAGGCTGAAATAAGGTAAAACTCAAGGCTACATCAAACCACGCTCAGCCTCATAGCTAGCCCTACGAGGACAGGAGAGGGCTCTCTCCAGTCGATCTCGATAAAATAAGCAATAGGGTGCGAGATGAATTTAAAATGGGAACTAACTTTAGGGTAGTAAATAGATATGAAATTTTGATTTTGATTTTTGGGTTTTGTTGGAGAAATGGAAAAAAAAAAAAATTAGGTCTGGGGATAAGGCCAAATCTTTGCAAAATTCGAGTTGGGGCGAGGTAGGCAGTAGTCGTAATGCTTTTTGATTTAAGTGTATGGATGAATCAGAATGAAAAGGAGCTGAAGAGAGCAAGGGAGAACATGGATCCTCTCCAAATAGGCAAAAACATGTAAAACTAAAAAAATTCAAAGGCAAAGCATTGAAATCAATGGATTCAACCTCATTTACTCATTAATTTAGTTTCAGAAGCATAAGAAGGGAATGGCATACATTAAACATGAAAGAACTTATAATAAACTTAAAGAAAACACCATCAAGAAACTGAAAGCCACAAGAATCCCGACAGGCACTGCAAAACCTCTGATCTTTCCTTAGCCAAAATATGAAAAATATGTACAATAGTGTCCCAAAATCCTTCCCAAGAGTCCAACCTGTAGAATGTCTCAAAGATTACATTATATAGACCTCTTAAACCCTTCCCACACCTCTAGGGGTCTAATTCATCTTTCTAGGAGTAGTCTAAACTAATTCGAAACATAGAGCTGAAAACTAGGCATCCAAACAACTAGCCTCTAAAAGAAAGGAAATTGATTCATTACATTAATTTTTGCTATTTTGTGAATGAATCAACTAGAATAGGTAAACAAGTGTCAAAGTTACATCATATACATTAAATTATATCAAGATCAATCATATACTACATCAGATGGTGAAAATGGTGAAAACTAGCTGAATTTCTGAGCTGGAAGGTGAAAATTTGATCAAAAATCTATATGCGTAGCGCGCATGGGCCATGTGCGTAGCACGCCTTTGTGCCTATTTTTGGGGCACTTCCGGACATCAAAATCAAGCTCACAATATTTGGTTAGAAATCCCTAGATGTTTTCTATCCAGCCCAAGTGGAATTTCCCAATTTGGAGCTCATGTTCACCTCCAAAATTTCATTCTCCCAGAAGTACTTCCTGCTGGTGCAAAAGGTGGCAGCAAGGTGATTTTCATGGTGTTTTTGGGCCTTTTGATCATCCAGAACTTTATGAAATGCTTTAGCAATACTTGAGCATGCATAACTCACCATGAAAAACCCAAAAATATAAAGTTTTCCTTTAGCAAGTGTCCCAATCAAAAGCGAGCGCATTGACGCGCTACCCATATAGCCGAAAAACCTGTTTTTAGACCAAACTTTTTCAAAATGACAGAAATTTCTCCGAATTTGCTCAAATTCGGATCGAAGATCCTCCATCATGTATTATGCCTAGCCAATGAAGCCTCGACCAAAATCTGGAGTGAATCTGGCATTTTCCGCCGTTTTAGTGCTTTTCTCAACCTCCTCTTCAAAATCTTCATTTTTTCCTTGCAAACGTGCATGCGAGCCCAATAATGAACTTTCATGTGACGAAGCATGTCTTTGTCTTTATTGGCCTTTGCCAACAATTTCTCCAGATGAGTGTTAACATGTATGAGCATAGACTCTCGATCAACTGGTGTCATATCACTAGGTCTCTTTCAGGCCAATTCTCGATCCTCACGGATTCGTCGCAGCTCATAAAGTGTATGCTCATCCTCTAGCTATTTCTTGCGCTGCTCTAGGTAGTTTATCAGCCACTTAGCCATCTTTAATTTTTTCCTCAACGAGTCATTCTCAGCCTTTTGCTCCTTGATGATTTCTTTCAGCTCCAAGCTGGGAGAGCTCGCATCAACATCAATGATCGTAAAATCAGTGTCCCGGCCTCTGGAAGGGCCCTCATCATGTATAGGCCTCTTGCCTTTGTCCTGGATCTGTACCTATGCTGAAGAAGAAGGTGAGACCCCTTCCACATCATGTGGAGATAATACTCGCTCCACTGATGGAATCAACGAGACCCCTTCCACCCCGGGTGGAGATAGTACTCGTCCTGTAGCTACAAATAAGGCCCTATGGCCTCACTGGTATGTCACATACAATGGAGTACTTATATGCTCGATCTCAAGAATTTCAGTCTGGTGTGAAGGCTCTCCCTCATCATGAACTACTTCAGGAAGCAGCTGTGGTGCTGTGAAGAAGTCACGGGAGATAAAATCCTCCCAAGTAATGCCCAGCTGTGTCAACTGATGTACCAATATGATCTTGATCAGTGCGTAATGATATATACTTCTATGTTACTGTGCTAGAGTCTTCTTCTGTACAAGAATCATCATCCTCTCTATATTGCGATACATGAAGTACGAAATGTTCATCATACGTACCCTTGTGAAATGCATCAACAAACAGACATGGTACAGATAGAGACGTGAGAATCTGCCCTCGCAACTGAAATACCGAATGATGAGTTTCATCAATGGCGCATACTCATCTCTCAGGAATCTGAAAGGAAAAACCCTGCTCAAGTGTCTCGTATACCCAGGTTTGATGTATGGCTCATAGTAGAATTTCTCTACGTGCTAACATTTGTTCCATTTCTCTCCTATATTTGGTATCCCGGTGGCCTGAGCAATAATCTCTAGTGACAAAACGAAATTTACTCCGGCGAGGTTTACATGACCATCATGTAAATGTAGAATGAAAAGACGGTCTAGTTCATGATGATGCTGGGTTTGTGAGATCATCTCACAGTATTGGAAACATGACTGATGCTGAAAACAATCCATTGCAAGCGGGCAAGCCTGCAATTGAGCCAAAGAAGTAGGCTCTTCCCTGAGATGCTTACCACCTTTTCCACCTTTGTGAGACCTCCGTGGCACATTACCCTCAGTTGTGGAATCACTATCATGCTCCTGCTCATAAACTGAATCTGTCTCTGACATGACTTTTAAAAAACAAGATGTCAGCAATATTTATGTTGATATAGGTGTAGTGGAATCAAAAGTTTCAATGTAAGCTTCAAAATCCAAATATGTTGCTTGTTTCCTATGTACCAAAGCATCATAAAAGAGCCATAATGAGATAGTCAATTGAGTTTACATGGAACAATGGTGTAAAAATGGCAATGACTATGACAAAGACAGCAGAGATGTAATGGGCATGAAAGAGCATTGGGCTGAGGTTAATAGTGAGCATGAGCACCATTAAAAAAAAATTACATAGGCATTGGTCAATTGCAATGTTTGAAAAAACCCCCAGACAGTCCCTTACATTTTATTCAACACCCTAAGAAGTGAATTTGGGAAAAAAAAAACATAGGGTTTCATTTCCTCATCTTAAACACTTGTTTCTCCACATTCAAAACACCATGAAGACATTGATAATTCACTGAGCAAAGGTAAAAAACTGCTTGCAAATAGTTGGAGATGATTTGGCACGAATTTGGATGAAGAAAAAACAATTTTTTGGGTTTGTGACTCTGTGCGTAGCGTGTTGGCCCAACACGTAGCACGCACCATACGCATAGTTCCCTTGTATTTTTGCAAAGACAGGGGAGGCTATACGCGTAGCGCGCCCCCAATGCATAGCGTGCACCTTCTATGGGTCGCACGCACCTTCAATACAGTCCAGGGCTATGAAAATTGAGTCTTTGACCTTCGATAGCTAAAACTTAACTTCTGCCTTGAGATTTGGTGCAAATGAAATTGTTTACCATATTTTCTATGTGAAGAAAATATCTCATCACATCATATTTGATTTTAATTTTACTCCATGACCCACTCTTATAATGTTTGACACTTTGACATTCACTCATTTAATACAATGATTTTCTTTTGGCTTTTTGAAACTTGGACTGATGAAATGTCTTGATTTTTTTACAGAGATTTTGGCATTTGGCTTTGGCAAACATCAAAGGTTTGATGTGAAATTTTCTTATGGTGAAACAAATACATCAATATTACAAAAATTAAATTTGACAGTTTCCAATTCAAAATAGAGTTTTGAACTAAAAAATGCCTTCAAATGTTTTTGGGAATAAAAATATAAAATAGAAAGCTTTCGAAACCATCCTCTTGACCTGCGAGCTTTTATCACATGTCTCTAAAGACTTGAAACCCTAGACCCTAGGACTAAAGACTCTCTTTGACGAAAATAATCATTTATGACCGTAATGACGTGACCTGAATCTTCATTGATTTTTAAGGAATTTTAATTTGCTCTGCAGGTACAAGCATGAGGAAGACAAGATGACCAGGCCCTCTCGTTAATCAATGGCATGCCCCTAGGGAAATGCAACGAAGTGGAACGAGCAAGACACCTAAGAATGATATGCAAAAAGTGAACTGATCTCTGACAGAGGGCTGTAAGGACTGACTCTAACATTGGCTCCAATGGGGATGGTGGCTCCGAGGAGATGCCAAGAACGGTAGATCTATGGGGGAGTTAGACAGTGCCTTCGTCCATTGGGCAATGGAGTCATTATTTCAACAGATAACACAAGACTTTTAATACATTTATTGACTGCAAACTTGATTGAAAATTGACTGAATATTAACCAAAACTGACTCGATTTTTAAACTAAAAGAATGACAAAACTTACTTGACAAACTTTTAATTTGACCAACCTCCATATTCAGAATTATAGCCTTCGCTCCGGGCCCCAGACTGAAGATAAAATATCAGTACATACTTGCAATAAAACAGAAGTAAAATGATATATACATGATGATGAAATCAGCAGAAAATACTTAGAAGTGGTATCGTTTTAGCAGTCGACCATTGGTCGGCCCTCGAGGATAATCATCTCCATTCATTTCCTTGAGAAGAAAGGCATTTTGACCACGATACGCTGCAACCTTGAAAGGACCCTTCCATAGGTTTTCAAATTTGTCGTGCTTTCCCTTATCTTCATTCCAAGCATCCCATTTCAAAACCATATCTTCTAGCTGAAACTTATCTACCTTTTTCTTCCTGTCATAAATCTTTTTGATGCACTCCTGCAACTTGAAAGTATTTTGAAATACCTCCTCCCGTGTCTGCTATAAATGAATCATCTGGTTAATCCTCCGCTGCATGGGATCTTCCTCACTACCAGCTTCCTGAAGCAATTTGACTACTGGGATAGCAAGCGAAGTAGGAAAAATTGTGTCTATCCCATACACCAACTCGAAAGGAGACATGCCAATAGACTTTTTCTGACTTACCCTATCAGCCCACAGTGCATTCACTAATTTCCTGTGCCAACCCTTCTTATTTATTTCCAGTAATTTCTTAATGATGTTTACCAAGGACTTATTAGAAGATTCCGCCAAGCCATTTCCTTGCAAATGGTATGCGGTTGAATGTCCCAAGCTGATATTTTACTTATAGAAAAATTCAACCATCCTCTTAGACTTGAAGGCTGCTGCATTATTTGTGATTATCTTACTAGGACACCCAAAACGTGATAGAATATTATTTTCAGGAAAAGAAATAATTACCACATCCGTGGCCTGTCGAGCGGGGATGGCCTCGATCCATTTCATGAAGTAGTCCATAGCTGTTAATATCCATCTATGTTGTTCGGAAGATGCTAGGTGGATTTCCTCGATGAAATCCAATCCCCACTGTTGTAATGGTGCACTGACTTCAATTGGTTTGAGAGGCAAAGGCTGTAGTTTCTGCTTCCCTTCGAAAATTTGGCATTCATGACAATTCTTAACACCCTTATATACATCAGAAAACAAAGAAGGCCAATAATACCCTGCCCTTAGAATCTTATTCGCTGTGGTTTTCCAAAACAAATGGCCCCCGCAATCTCCTCTATGAAAGTTCTCCAAAACTCTTTTGGCTTCCTCCTCTACCAAAAAATTCAATAACATTCCACCAGGGTCTTTCCAATACAATGCAGAATTTAGTATGCAAAACTTTGCAGCTCTCAACTTCAATGTTCTACTCTTATTTCTAGGCATCCCGGGAGGTGGAGATAAATTCTGAAGTACGTATAAGATGTCAACATACCAAGGGGAAGAAACAAAAATATCAAATACCTGAAATGGCATGCTCTCCTCATCTTCATTGGACATGGCAGTGATCAAATTTATATCTAGAGCATGCAGATTTGTTTCAGCCATGAACTTGGTGAGTCCTTGTCCTTTGATCAACTTGGTTAGTTTAATCTCCACATCGTATTCTAACAACGCAATGATCCACTTACCTCGTCTTCCTTTTGGATCTGCCTGTACCAAAACATCTTTAACTGCTGCGTTAGGAACATATGCAATAATGTGGGAATGTAATATATACACACGGAAATCTTTCAAGGCTTTTACAAGTGCAAGTGCTTGTTTCTCAATAATATTGTATTTCAATGCTCCGTCCCTTATAATCCGACTGAAAAAAGCAATGGGCTTCTCAACTCCATCCCTTTTCTGCATTAAAACAGCTACCAAAGTGTGGTCAGAAGCAAACGAAAACAAAATGAAACCCTGCATGTAGTCCAAGCTTATTAAAATAGGAGCTGAAGAAAGAGATAATTTTACTAAATTGAATGATTTCACCGCCTCTTCTGTCCACTTTACCTGACTGTCCTTTTTCAGCATATTCGTGATTTCTCTTAGATGCTCAGCAAGATTTGGAATGAAACTACGCAGAAAATTCATTTTACCATTAAAGGACTATATTTCTTTCTTTTTTCGGGGCTATTCAACTTGCTGGATGGCTTCAACACGTGCAGGGTCAACATGGATGCCATCTTTCGATATGATGTGGCTAAGGAGCTTGCCCTCATCCATGGCAGAGAGACTCTTTTTCGGATTCAGCGAAATGCCATATTTTCTGCACTTCTGGAAAACAACTTTCAAATGATATAAATGTTCTTCATCAGAATTTCAAAACACAGTTAAATCATCAAGGTAAAGCCAAAAATACATCTTTCTCATTGGCAAAAGCCATGTCCATTGCACGTTGAAAGGTGGCTCCTGCATTCTTCAAACCAAATGGCATTTTTTCATAATGAAACGTTCCCCATGGAGTGGTAAACGTAGTCTTGTCATGATCATCTTCATGCACTAAAATTTGATTATATCCTGAATAATCGTCGAGTAGTGACATCCTTGATGCTCCAACTACTCGCTGCAATATGTGGTCCATTTTTGGCAGCGGATAGTTGTCTTTCAATGAAACCTTATTCAAATTTCTGAAGTCGATACATAAACGGATCTCACCTGTTTTCTTTCTCACGGGCACCAAATTTGATATCCAATTTGAAAATCGGATAGGCACGATGATCCCTGACTTATACAACCTATTTACCTCTTTTTCAATCGATGGTACCAACTTCGGATTAATTCTCCTCAACTTTTGACGAAAAGGCTTCTGATTTGGTTTAATGGGGATAGTATGCTGAATGATATTAGTGTCATATGTTTTTAAATCTGAGTAATCCTACGCAAAAGCATCAGAAAATAAAGACAACAACTTCACATACTCTTCCTTTACCTTTGGTGATAATGATTTTGATAATTTTATTATCTTGGGATTCTCAGATGTCCTAAAATTTACCTCTTCAACACCTTTTTCAGTTGGCCTCAATGCTGGTTTACGGGCTACATCTTCTTGGTCAAAGAGTTCCTCCAAAGGAATCAATCCCTTAGGAATGATGTTATCTTTAAGGTGCAGTACTTCCATTTGATTTATTTGTATGTCATCACTACCATCATCATGTTCTGTATCTATGGAGGTGTCTTTAAACTTACCCTTATTCTGCAAAAAATGATTAATCTCCTCGTCATCTTGAAAGACTTGCCAATATCGCTGATTGTTTAGGACGGTGGGGCGATGTTTCACATGAATGTCGAACTTGTTGCTGGAATTCATTGAAATTTTTAAATTGCTTGCTGCTTTAACAAGTCCATCAGCAACACCATTTTGTATGCGAGGCACACATGTCAAGGTATGATCAGAAAATAACTTCAGAATATCTAAGACTGCATTATGATAAGCTCTCATGTGAGGATGCTTGGCCTGAAACTCACCCTTAACCTGCTTTATCACCAACTCTGAATCACCATAGACTGCAATCCTTTTCGCTTTCAGCTTTCTAAGAATCTTAAGGCCAACAATTAGAGCCTCATATTCCGCTTCATTATTAGAACAGTCAAATTCTAGCTTGTAGGAACACACTCTCACTTTGCTTGGAACCTTATCCGTAGCGGAAAATGGACTGCGAATCCAAACACCAATTCCAGCACCATCACTACCTACTACGCCATCAAAATCCATGGTCCAAAGACCATCTTCATCGTCTTCTAAATGCTGAAATTGCACTAGCTCTGTTTTTCCTGTTTGTTGCCCATTGTCTTTAGGTGATTGCTCCATAGTAGTTTGATTTTCTCTTCTTTTTTTTTGCAGAACTTCTCTAAAATTCTCAGTGATTTCTGGTATATCTTCCGCCTGAACTAATTGACTATCTATATCATTTAAACTATCAGCAAACAACACAAATGACTCTAAGTCGGTATGTACATAATTTACAGGATGATTGATTGGCTTCTCTTTGTTGGTTATCATGTATTTCATCTTCTGTTCTCGATATAACTTTCTCATTTGACCAAAGACTGGAATTGTTGCATAAGATAAATCTAACTGTAGTGTACCTTTCAATTTTCCCCCCCAAGATCTTGAAAGGAGCATCCCAAATCGCGGAGGAATGTCTGCCACAACCACATCCATCAAGACATTCTTCGCTAGACTTTGGTCTAAGCTAACAACCAAATCTTTGATGAGTCCGATACATCTCACATGACTGGAATCAAATGAATACAAATCATGATATTTCCTTGTAATGTCTAGTCCCAACTTTTCCATGATCGCCTTTGGCATCAAATTGTCTGAGGCACCCGAATCGAACATAGCATTGTGCAATACATATTCATGCAATATCAAACTGATATAAAAGGGAGGAACATCACTGTCAGGGGACTCACCATCTAGCGCAGGCCCATATCAATTCTGGCTGATCATCTTCAACATTTACCGTGTCAAACATTGGATCAAAATTCAGAATTTTGGAGACTTGACCATGGTAGCTACTGTTCTTCATGATTTCTGTCAAAGGAATAGATAATTTTAATTTGGAAATTTCATTTTCCAAACTAAATGCTGAAACTTTTTCGACTTCTTTGACTGGAACTTCCTTCTTATCCTTGATTATACTTGTCTGATTTGCCTTTTCTGCTGATGATATTTTACTAGCTGTGGGATCAATTGTCTCTTTTCCTTTCTTTTGTGGTATGGGTGAATCCATATTTGGTGTTGTAGCTTATTTTCTTTTCTGAATTGGATTTATGGCACATCTTGATTTCTTAATGAGTACTGCTTCTTTTGAGCGGACAAAGCATTCAAATATCCTCTTTGGTAATCATTTTATTCTTCCTCTAAATCTGCATCATTTGCTAAGATAAAATCTTCATCTTTCTGGGCAGCTGAACTTTCTCCATACTCTTCATCCTCAGTGATGTAAATGTGCAGATAGTCGGGAATAAAGAAGTGATTTTGGTCCCCTACTACATCATCATCATCATCTGAAACTTGACTCACAAAATTCTACAAAAGAGGAGTTTTAATTTGCTGCTGGGCTGCCGACTCTTGTGCTCTTTGTTCACGCTGCTTAATTTTGAATTGTGGTTGCTGCTAGCCACGGTAATTTGGATTACGAATATGAATTTCTAGTTTATCAAGGTTCATTCTTTTGAACATTTTTTCCATCTCACGAAGCCAGGGCAGTTCTGATGTAGACTCTTCCTTTATAGTCACTCTTTTCTCTGCTTTCAACAGTGCTCTCTTATCGTTTAGACTCGCCTCAACACTAACAACAATATTTTGCATATCTTCTAAGGTAGGCGGATCTCTGTCTAGTAGTGAATAAGCCATCTCCAAATCAAAACCATCTGGGAATTTAAGAAGAGTTGACTTTTTATACGGTCTTAAGTCATCTGGAATTGCATTATACACTGCATTAAATCTGATAATATAATCCTGAATGGACTCACCAAGATTATGCTTGATGCTGGTATACTCTGAAGCGATTTGCAATGGATCTTTCTTCATTTCCCACTGATCTAGAAACAGAGTCTGAAGTTCCTCTAATGTGTTGATACTCCTTGCCTGTAAAGCTCTGAACCATTTACGAACCTCTCCTCCAAAAGTCTGGGCAAACAATCTCATTGAGACATTTTCTGCATCAATTTCAAGCAAGTCCAAAAATTCTGTCATTCGGACAATATGCTGCTGAGCCGATATACTCTATGGTGTGCCATTGAATATAGGAATCTTGCTTTGATAATCAGCAGGCATAGGATCCAAATTGGCCGGCAAAGCAAGAGGTGCAAATCTGGCAGCCATGGCTCTTGGTGGATTTGCAGTTGGCCTTAGAGATGTTGGGGGAGTATGTACAGTTGAGGTGTGAGGTGTATGAGGAGGTGTGTGCGGAGGAGATGCAGTTTTAGGCGTGGAAACAGTGGATGAAGGGGAATTGACTGCAGATTTTTGATCAGAAATAATAGGTTGCACAGGGATGGTGGGGATGAAAGGCGGTTCAGTGGGAATTCTAGAGGTGGATGTCGTAATGGACGATCCAATGGTAGCAGATGCAGTTTCTAGAAAATCAATGATATTTGTAACCTCAATTGTAGTTTGGAGCTGTCTGAAAATAAAATTCTGAATAGACTTATTAGACTTTCCGATTTGAAGAGCGGCAGCGAAATCAGGATTTGGGACTATAGAATCAAGAGCATTTTCAGACTTGGTTTTAAACATGACAATTCAAACTTTTCATCAAAAGAAAGTTCTTCAAGATATTCAAAAATTGCAGGACATGAATGAGATTTAATCATGGGAGTCACAGAGCTTTCTTGACGAAGGAGTCTTGGAATCAAATTCGGATTTTCGTAGACAGGAGGTGGATTCGGATCTGGATTAGCTCTGGTATGTATTCTTGAAGCCAACGTATTGATCTATGTGGGAAAAATTTCAAGGAACACAATCAAATATCTTCAGCCTATCGACTTCTAGACTCAATCATCCAAAGGTCTAGAACGAACAAATATAGTGGGGTGATTTTGCAAATCAAGTGTTGCATTCACAAGCTAACCGGAGATCGACTGAAGCAGCGTTTATCTACTTCCGCTTATGCATGGCAAAAGAGTTTTGGAAGTTACCTCGCATGACTTCAGACTCCATCTAAGACTCATGAAACAAACACATCAACAAGCAAACCATTGAGATTTATTCCCTAGTATGGTCGCCACTATGTTAGAGCTCAAATCTACCTTAGGCTGAAATAAGGTAAAACTCAAGGCTACATCAAACCATGCTCAACCTCGTAGCTAGCCCTACGAGGACAGGAGAGGGCTCTCTCCAGTCGATCTCGATAAAATAAGCAATAGGGTGTGAGATGACTTTAAAATGGGAACTGATTTTAGGCTAGTAAATATATATGAAAGTTTGATTTTGATTTTTGGGTTTTGTTGGAGAAATGGAAAAAAACAATTTTGGGTCTGGGATAAGGCCAGATCTTTGCAGAATTCGAGTTGGGGCGAGGTAGGCAGTAGTCTTAATGCTTTTTGATTTAAATGTATGGATAAATCAGAATGAAAAGGAGCTGAAGAGAGCAAGGGAGAACATGAATCCTCTCCAAACACGTCAAAACATGTAAAACTAGACAAATTCAAAGGCAGAGCATTGAAATCAATGGATTCAACCTCATTTACTCATTCATTTAGTTTCAGAAGCATAAGAAGGGAATGGCATACATTAAACATGAAAGAACTTACAATAAACTGAAATAAAACACCATCAAGAAACTGAAAGCCACAAGAATCCAAACAGGTGCTGCAAAACCTCTGATCTTTCCTTAGCCAAAATATGAAAAATATGTACAATAGTGTCCCAAAATCTTTCCCAAGAGTCCAACCTATAGAATGTCTCAAAAATTACATTATATAGACCTCTTAACCCCTTCCCACACCTCTAGGGGTCGAATTCATCTTTCTAGGAGTAGTTTGAACTAATTCCAAACATAGAGCTAAAAACTAGGCATCCAAACAACCAGCCTCTAAAAGAAAAGAAACTGATTCATTACATTAATTTTTGCTATTTTGTGAATGAATCATCTAGAATATGTAAAAAAGTGTCAAAATTACATCAAGATCAATCATATACTACATCAGAGGGTGAAACTGGCTTAATTTCTGAGGTGGAAGGTGAAAATTTGATCAAAAATCTATATGCATAGCGCACCTGGGACATGTGCGTAGCACGCATTTGTGCTTGTTTTTGGGGCACTTCCCCACATCAAAATCAAGCTCACAGTAGCTGGTTGGGATGCCCTGGATGTATGCTATCCAGCCCAAGTGGAATTTCCCAATTTGGAGCTCATTTTCCCCTTCAAAATTGCATTCTCCTGGAAGTACTTCCTGCTGGTGCAAAAGGTGGCAGCAAGGTG
This sequence comes from Pinus taeda, assembly GCA_000404065.3. Taxonomy (NCBI): domain Eukaryota; kingdom Viridiplantae; phylum Streptophyta; class Pinopsida; order Pinales; family Pinaceae; genus Pinus; species Pinus taeda. The sequence continues at coordinate 23,203 of APFE030711173.1, forward strand.
ATTTTCATGGTGTTTTTGGGCCTTTTGATCATCCAGAACTTGATGAAATTCTTCGGAAATACTTGAGAATGCATAACTCACCATGACAAACCCAAAAATATAAATTTTTCCTTTAGCAAGTGTCTCAATCAAAAGCGAGCGCGTTGATGCGCTACCCATATAGCTGAAAAACCTGTTTTTAGACCAAACTTTTTCAAAATGAAAAACATTTCTCTGAATTTGCTCAAATTTGGATCAAAGATCCTCCATCATGTATTATGCCTAGCCAATGAAGCCTTGGCCAAAATCTGGAGTGAATCGGGTCGTTTCCGCCGTTTTAGTGCTTTGCTCAACCTCCTCTTCAAAATCTTCATTTTTGCCTTGCAAACGTGCATGCGAGCCCAATAATGAACTTTCATGTGACGAAGGATGTGTTTGTCTTTATTGGCCTTTACCAATAATTTCTCTAGATGAGTGTTAACATGTATGAGCATAGACTCTCGATCAGCTGGTGTCATATCACCAGGTCTCTTTCGGGCCAATTCTCGATCCTCACGAATTCGTCGCAGCTCATAAAGTGTATGCTCATCCTCTAGTTGTTTGTTGTGCTGCTCTAGGTAGTTTATCACCCACTTAGCCATCTAAAATTTTTTCCTCAACGAGTCATTCTCAACCTTTTGCTCCTGGATGATTTCTTTCAGCTCCAAGCTGGGAGAGCTCGCATCAACATCAATGATCGTAAAATCAGTGTCCCGGCCTCCTGAAGGGCCCTCATCATGCATAGGCCTCTTGCCTTTGTCCTGGATCTATACCTGTGCTGAAGAAGAAGGCGAGACCCCTTCCACATCATGTGGAGATAATACTCGCTCCGTTGATGGAGTCAACGAGACCCCTTCCACCCCGGGTGGAGATAGTACTCGTCGTGTAGCTACAAATAAGGCCCTATGGCCTCTCTGGTATGTCACATACAATGGAGCACTTATATGCTCGATCTCAAGAATTTCAGGCTGGTGTGAAGGCTCTCCCTCATCATGACCTACTTCAGGAAGCAGTTATGGCATTGTGAAGAAGTCACGGGAGATAAAATCCTCCCATGTAATGCCCTACTCTGTCAACTGATGTAGCACTATGATCTTAGTCAATGCGTAATGATATATACTTCTATGCTGCTGTGTTGGCGTCTTCTTCTATAAAAAAATCATCATCCTCTCTATATTGCGATACATAAAGTACGGAATGTTCATCATACGTACCCTTATGAAATGCATCAACAAACGGACATGGTACGCGTAGAGACATGAGAATCTACCCTCGCAACTGAAATATCGAATGATGAGTTTCATCAATGGTGCATACTCATCTCTCAGGAATCTGAAAGGAAAAACCCTGCTCAAGTGTCTCGTATACCCAAGTTTGATGTATGGCTCATAGTATAATTTCTCTAACTGTTGACGTTTGTTCCATTTCTCTACTATATTTGGTATCCAGGTGGCCTGAGCAATAATCTCTGGTGACAAAATGAAATTTACTCCGGCGAGGTTTACATGACCATCATGTAAATGTAGAACAAAAATATGGCCTAGTTCACGATGATGTTGGGTTTGTGAGATCATCTCAGAGTATTGGAAACACGACTGTCGCTGAAAACAATCCATTGCAAGTGGGCAAGCCTGCAATTGAGCCAAAGAAGTAGGCTCTTCCCTGAGATGCTTACCACCTTTGCCACCTTTGTGAGACCTCCGTGGCACATTACCCTCAGTTGTGGAATCACTATCATACTCCTGCTCATAAACTGAATCTGTCTCTGACATGACTTTTAAAAAACAAGATGTCATCAATATTTATGTTGATATAGGCGTAGTGGAATCAAAAGTTTCAATGTAAGCTTCAAAATCGAAATATGTTGCCTGTTGCCTATGTACCAAAACATCATAAAAGAGCTGTAATGAGATAGTCAACTAAGTTTACATGGAACAATGGTGTAACAATGGCAATGACTATGACAAAGACAGCAGAGATTTAATGGGCATGAAAGAGCGTTGGGCTGAGGTTAATAGTGAGCATGAGCACCATTAAAAAAAATTGACATAGGCATTGGTCAATTGCAATGTTTGAAAAAACCCCTACACAGTCCCTTACATTTGATTCAACACCCTAAGAAGTGAATTTGGGAAAAAAAAACATAGGGTTTCATTTCTTCATCTTAAACACTTGTTTCTCCACATCAAAAACACCATGAAGATATCCAAAATTCACTGAGAAAAGGTAAAAACCTACTTGCAAATAGTTGGAGGTGATTTGGCGTGAATTTGGATGAAGAAACAACAATTTTTTGGGTCTGTGACTGTGTGCACAGCGTGTTGGCCCAACACGTAGCACGCACCATACGTGTAGCGCCCTTGTATTTTTGCAAAGACAGGGGAGGCTTTACACGTAGCGCGCCCCCAATGCATAGCGCGCACCTTGTATGGGTCACGCGCACCTTCAATACAGTCTAGGGCTATGAAAATTGTATCTTCGACCTTCGGTAGCTCAAACTTAACTTCTGCCTTGAGATTTGGTACAAATGAAATTGTTTACCATATTTTTTTTGTGAAGAAATATCTCATCACATCATATTTGATTTTAATTTTACTCCATGACCCACTCTTATAATGTTTGACACTTTGACATTCACTCATTTAATACAATGATTTTCTTTTGGCTTTTTGAAACTTGGATTGATGAAACGTCTTGATTTTTTTGCAGATATTTTGGCATTTGGCTTTGGCAAACATCAGAGGCTTGCTGTGTAATTTTCTTATTGTGAAACAAATACATCAATATTACAAAAATTAAATTTGACAGTTTCCAATTCAAAATAGAGTTTTGAACTAAAAAATGTCTTCAAATTTTTTTGGGAATAAAAATATAAAATAGAAAGCTTTCGAAACCATCCTCTTGACCTGAGAGCTTTTATCACATGTCTCCAAAGACTTGAAACCCTAGACCCTAGGACTAAAGACTCTCTTTGATGAAAATAATCATTTATGACCGCAATGACGTGACCTGAATCTTCAGTGATTTTTAAGGAATTTTAATTTTCTCTGTAGGTACAAGCATGAGGAAAGACAACATTACCAGACCCTCTCGTTAATCAACGACATGCCCCTAGCGAAATGCAATGAAGTGGAACGAGCGAGACACCTAAGAATGAGATGCAAAAAGTGAATTGATCTCTGACGAAGGGCTGTAAGGACTGACTCTAACACCTAGCATCAAGTAGCAGACTAGGAATTTTGTTGAAGTCATCTCTCAAGAAGAAATAGAACTCCTGGAATTTTTCGAGATCTGAAGCTATCATAAAAGTAAAAAAAAAATAGAATCCTGATCAGTGATATTTCTTGGTTCCCTCACAGTTATATGTATGTGGTATTGTTCCAAAATACAATTGCTACAAGAGAGTTGTTGCGCTTTTGCAGACTCTGTTTTTATCATCATTTTCAAAAGACATTTATGACCAAATGGAGATGAATTTTGGTAAAAAAAGGAGGTTTTATTTAATAATGGAACCAAGCACAATAACCTCCTTTAGTTTTTTCACAGGTGTTATGGTTAAAGAGATATGAGTTTGTCTTCCTTGCTTCTCTTTTCACTATGCTTATGGATGGTCAGTTTTGGAATCAAGTTTGAAGAGGGTAAAATGATGTTTTTGCATGGTTTAAAGGCTCCATGGTGTAGTAGACATCTCCAAGTTTCCTCACAGGTATTCAACAACACTCAAAACCTCATTCAAGTCATCAAAATTTCAAGTGAACTATTTGTTGCACTTTTATCAGGATTTGTTGCGTTTCTGTGTGACCAACTTCAAGGTTGGATTCTGAACAAATGGGAAAGTATTTTTCAAAACGAGAGGTAGTTTTTTTCATAACATGCCAAAAAAAAAAAGGCCTCTCTCATTGGTTACACATCAATTTCTTTCTTGGAGTTGCAGGTGGCACTTTGAGACCCATTGTTCACACTTTTGCTAGGCTAGAATTGCTGACAGGGTTCTAGAACTTTTTGAAATTCTACTTGGTGGACCTCCAACTTGGCATGGTTAACCTAAACTCTATTTGGATAATTTATTTTGAGGATTTTTATATCATATACCATGATTATATCTTCATTTATCACTTTTTTAGTTATTCAGAAACCAAATCCTAGATAGTAGGATATGGGCAAATTTTGCAAATATTTTATCCATGCATGTTAGGGAATGTGAGGGCCAAGTGTTAGGGAAACACACGGGAGAACTCATTTCAAATGCATGGAAATTAATTGTCAGCGAGTTTCAGGTGTGCTAAGTATGGATTGAAAATGTATACTAGTCAGTTCTAAGGCATCACAAGGGAGAACTAGGTCAAAATGCTTGGAAATGAACAAATAAGAGTGCAATGTGCCAAGGAATGTCAACGAATTCTAGGTGTCCCATGGATGAAGTGTGTTAGGATAAGTTCAGAATAGTACTTAAAGGAGGCAAGAATATGGTTGTGATAAGGTGTGTAAAAAGTAGTTTCAGACAACAACATTGTTTTGTCAGTGACCTTGTTGGGTTCCCAAGTCACAAAAAAAGTAAGGCTATATATGAGGGCATGACAGCTAGGGAGTGCTAAGATGTTCCAAGGTATTCTAGGAAGTACTAACACATTCTGGATAGCTCCAAGTAAATTTAGGCATGCCAAGACATGTCAAGTGCTAAGGCATGCAAGTTCCACACACCAAGGTGTGGCACAAACACATGCTAGGGAGTGTTAGGGCCAAGTTCTAGGGAAACACAAGGGAGCAATAATTTCAAATGCATGGAAACAGATGAATAAAAGTGTGATAAAGAGTGTTAGCCAGCAAGTATGAGGTGTGCTAAGTGTTAAGGAGTTCTAGGGAGTACCAAATCATGCCAAGAAATGTAGGGGATGCTAACACATGCTACATAGTGCCAAGGGATTATTAGGCGTGCCAGATGTTATGGCATGTCAAGATGTAAAATTTGTTGCTTAGTTGTTTAATTTTACGACCACGGTTGGATGTGAGCCTTGTTTTCGTAACTTTTTAAGTTCGATACGCTGAAATTATACATGAGTAGCCTAAGATGAGTTATAGAAATTTCTTAGGTGAACAAAGCATAGTCTAGTTGTAGTAATTGTAATTTGGTCAAGTTTTTGTTATAGTTGAGGCAAGATTTTGTTGGGTTCCTATGTTACAAAAAATTCAAGGGTATTTGTGAATGAATTATAGCTAAGGAGTGTCAAGGTGTGCTAAGGAATGAAAAGGCATTCTAACACATGCCAGACAATTTTGTACTCTGATGGTTTGATTTAAATTTATGGTGTTATTTCTATTGGCCGCTTTTCGTAGCACTATTTTTCCTAGTTTGGAACATTACAATCAGTGAGTTCAAGGTGTGCTAAGGAGGAAGTGACAAGGTATGCTATGCATTACCACCAAGGCATGCTAGAGTTCTAGGGAAGCATACCAATATATTCCAAGTGCCAAGGTGTACCAATGGGTGCTAAGGAGTGTTAGGGAGTTCCAGAGAAATATAAGGGAGAACTAGTTCAACATGCATGGAAATGAATGCGTAAGAGTGTGTGATAGGGAGTGTCAATGAGTTCCAAGTGTGTTAAGGAGAGAGTGACATGGTATGCTAGGTTGGGCTAAGTTATGCTAGATTTCTAGGGTGACATGTAGCCAAGATGTGCCAGGTGCCAGGGTGTGCCAACATGTGCTAGGACGTGTTAGGGAGTGCTAGCGAAACACAGAGGGGCACTAGTTCAAATTAGTGCATGCAAATGAACAAATAAGAGTTTGTGACTGGAAGTATCAGCGAGATACATGTGTACTGAGGGAGTAACAAGGTATGGTAGGTAGTGCTAAGGCATTTTATAGGCCAGGGAAACATGCCAAGATGTGCCAATGCATGCCAGGGAGTGTTATGGAGTGCCAAGGAAACAAAAGGGATCACTAGTTTCAAATACATGGAAATGAATGAATAAGAGTGTGTGACGACGAGTGTTAGTGATTTCTAGGTGTTGTAAGGAGGGAGTGACAATATATGTTTAGTAGTGCCAAGGAATGATAGAGTGCCAAGGCAACAAACCAAGATGTGCCATGTGTCAAGGTGTCAATGCATCCTAGCAAATGTTAGGGAGTGCCATAGAAACACAAGTGAGAACTAGTTCAAAATGCATGGAAATGAAGAGATAAGAGTGTGTGATAGGGAGTGTCAATGAGTTCCAAGTGTTTTAAGGAGGAACTGACAAGGTTATATGCTAGGTAGTGCCAAGGCATGTTAGAGTGTGAGGGCATGTCATAGAGTGTTAGGGTGTGTTAGGGAGTGAAAATCATGCCAAGAAATGTAGGGGATGCTAACACATCCCACATAGGGCTAAGGGATTGTTAGACGTGCTATGTGTTATGGCATGTCAAGATGTAACTATGTTTCTAAGTTGTTTTATGGCCATGGTTGGACATGAGCCTTTAATTGGTAACTTGTTAAGTGGGATTAGTTGAGATTGGACATGAGTAGGCTAAGATGTTTTATGGGCAGTTCTTAGGTCAACAAGGCATAGTGTAGTTGTAGTAACTATAACTTCGTTAAGTTTCTGTAGTCGGGGCAGGACTTGGTTGGGTTCTATCCAAGTCTAAAAAAAAGTAAGAGTAGTTGTGAGGGCATGATAAGTAAGGAGTGTCAGGGCATGCCAAGGAATGAAAAGGTGTGCTAACAGATGGCAGACTATGTCAATGGATGGTGAGGACTATTAGGGAGTCTTAGGGGAACACAAGGGAGAACTAGGTAAAAATGCTTGGAAATGAACAAATAAGAGTGTGTGCCAAGGAGTCTCATTGAAAATCCAGGTGTCACAGGGATGAAGTGTTTTAGGAGAATTTCATAATCAGACTTGCACGAGGCAAGCCTAAGGTTGTGAGAAGGCATGGACAAAGAAATTTCAGAGAAAGGGAGACTTTGGGTTGGGCATAATATTGTTTTGTTAATAAATTGGTTGGGTTACCAAGTCACAAAACAAGTAAGGTTATCTATGAGGGTTTTAGTGTTAGTCAATTCAGCCTGTCACCAATGATCAAATATTCTCTTACAAGGTATTTTTAGGGTGTTGTTGAGGCCTCGAAAATTGCTACAACAACATTGGGGGATAACCACCCAGTCCGGACCTTAGTACAACTCCTTTTCCATTTGGGATGGTGGCTCCGACTGGAGATAACGGGACCAGTTTCCCGATAATGAATAAAAGGGATGGATGGGTGATGAATAGTTTGTTTTTGATGATAGATGGCTAGCTTATTCTATTGACAAAAATAGGGAAACTAATACTAATCCCGGGAACAACTTATTCATTCGGAATGCAGCGTTAAATAATCCTTACCTATCTAACAGGCATATAGATGACTCTGTCACATAAACATGAGATATTCAATCATTCAGAGATTACTGCATATGAATAGTCAAAATGAAGCGATTAATACAAATTACTGCATTCACTATTTATATCATCGATACATATATACGCTTGAAAGAGAAGCATGCTATAGACAACCAATAATGGAATGCATAAAGGATGCTGCGAAAAGCACATATATATATAAGCGATAATAGCAAGAGCGATTTAAACAACAATTCATATAACAGGAATGAGTACAGACGTAGATAATAGTACCATGTGAGATGTCGATCAATCCCAAATATCAATCACTATTCAAAATTCCTCCTTCAACACAGAAATGCTTTTAAACAAAGACAGTAGTGCACATTTGCATAAAAACTTTCCTCATTAAATTCAGAATAATTGGTCCAGTTTCATAAAAGAATATCCCTGAAGTACAATAGTGCAACTTTAGGGTTTAAGTCATATACAAAACTTTACGACCCTTTCTAAATGCACGAAAGGGTCTGTAAATACTACTAAGCTAAAAAATCTATGAAACAAAATCCTACTAAATTGGCATCAGTAAATGCGATCTATCTCCTTGGGGCGATCTGGCAGTCGGCGATGTGAATCATGACTCAGGTTGTTTGCCTTTAAACTTGAGCTGGCTTATTGCAAGCATCGGCTCCACTTCTGACGGTCTGTTGAGGCGCAAGCTGAATTGGGCAGCAAAGTTGGCATCTTGAATGTCGGGTATGATATACCCGATAGCATCTGTAAGGCATTTTAAGGTGGATCTTTGGCTGTATGGATTCACTAAGAAGAACCAATAAGCATCCCATGTTAAACTGTTGATCCCCGCGATTAATCTTCCATTTTTCTCCAGCTCCGGGTAGCATGAATGCTCCAACATCTTTGTTGCTGTTAATTGGTCTGGAGTACATTGGGAAATCATATTAGACAAATAAAGCGTATTATTTACTAATTCAACCAAATTACCAGTGGTTGCTTTGCATCTAAAAA
>APFE030711184.1:0-15186 GCA_000404065.3 Pinus taeda
GAGAGGCAAAGACAGTGAGGGAGGAAGAGATATAGATATGGAGAAAGAAATGTTAGAGAGAGAGAGAAGGGGAAGAGAGAGAGAGAGAGGGAGGGGAAAGGAAGGGAGGCAGAGAGAGATAGATAGATATGGACAAAGAGGTTGTATATTTAGGGGCTAAGATAAAGAGATAAAGAAGGAGAGACAATGGAAGATAAAGATATAGATGGAAGTAGAGACGTGCTTACACTGAAATCAATGCACACTATTAATCTAATTACTTTGAAATTAATGTACATCATACATCTTGTTGCATCAAATTAGAAATTAACATCTACACTAAAATCAATGCATCTAGGGAAAACAATCAAATAGGATAAAAATCAACATCTATGCTGAAATCAATGCATCTAGTGCAAGCAATCAAATAGGATTAGAAGTCAATATCTACACTAAAACTAATGCATCTAATGCAAGCAATCGAATATGAGTAGAAATCAACATCTGCACTGAAATCAATATATCTAGTGTAAGGTATTAAATATGATTAGAAATAGATATTTAAATTGAAATAAATGCATCTAGTGCAAGTGATAAAATTGGATTAGAAACCCGGATGCAGGTGTTTTAACGCAACATTTATGATGGGGCTCTCTAGCGCCGGCATCTGGTCCTGCAGATGGCAGGATCGCACATTCATCAACGTCGTCTCATGGTTAAAGCGTGCTCACACAGGGTACCTGTAGATTAATCAACATCCCGAATTTATTGCTCCCTTTGCTCGAGAGACTTCGCTTGAGGTTTTATTTATGGATCCGTCAGCTCTCACATTGCTCACTTCCTCCTAGCCCTCCTGCCTTAGTTTGCACCAGACTCTGTTCTCGTGCAGTGCCTCGGCTGCAACCTTAGATGTCTAGTCTCTGCTCATTAATTGGCTCATGCTCAGGCCTTCTAGCCCCCCTAACTTTGACAACTGTATTGCTTCGGCCTGCTTCAAATCCCCTTCAATCAGTTTGAGCTTTTTGACAATGGTTTTCCACCGCTTACGCAGTCTCTATGGTGGCTATCGTGGAGGCTGTGGGCGGTCTCAGCCTGCTCCTTCGCCAGAAATCCCTATGGCCCTTGCATCCCCTCCATCAACTTGTGTCATCCCGCTTCAGATCAGTTCTCCTGGTAAGCATTTTCCGCATAACACCTTCCAGACCACCCATTTCAAATTTCAAAGTAGCCTCAACAAACCCATTCTCTCAGTCAGCATTACTATCATCTTTGCGGAGGAAGAGGCTCGGCCTAGCGGTTTTGTTCATAACTCATAGACATAGTCTCAGTGTGGGCATGGGAGCGAGCAGCAGGGAGAAGACACGGGCAATGTGCTCAATTGAGATGATGTGCAGGCTGAGGAAAGTGTTCCTGATGTTTCCAAGCCTCCAGACGGTGACCTCCAGGGAGTATCAGGCTATGTTGACCTAGCGGAGTGTTCCTATGGCATCCGTCATTCAGTGCCTCTTCCAGGTGGCAGCAGTATGGTTTATGAAGAAACGAAGGGTGATTTCTGGGAAGGCAATGCGTGTCTGGTGGCGGAGGAAGATCGAGACCATTTCACGAACATCTGATGCCTCCTAGGCCCTGTTTGCTTCACCAGCTTTTCTCTTTTCTCTTCAGGACATTGCTCTATATTTCTCTGGTTTTGATAATGTCTTTTTGTAGCGGGTCTTTGGCTCTGTAGTTATTTTTGCCTCTGGGTATCTGGTTAGTTTTGATAGTATGGTTATAGCCCTTTTTCTGTCTTTTCCATAGTTTCCAACATGCAAAGTTTCCAATGTATGGTTTATGGGCATTTAGTTTCTGGATAGTCTGAATATGCTGATGGACAGTGTCGGCTTTCTGCTGAGGTTTCGACCTCCTTGTAAATATACTTTTATTCTCTATTAATAGAATTAGTCTTTACTTAGAAAAATAAAATAAAATAGGATTAGAAATCAATATCTATGTTAAAACCAATGCATCCTGTGCAAGTAATCAAATAGGAGTAGAAATAAACATCAACATTGAAATCAATGCATATAGTGCATGTGATCAAATAAGATTATAAATCAACAACCACAACATCTTCCTCATATACTGGTTGTAGAGCACCTCTCGACACAATTAAGGTATATAATATATTATATATATATAATATATAGCAATGATTTCTATATTACATATCAATATGTTAGCAATTAAGTTAATTTAAGTTTATATATATTGCAATTATGTCAATAGGTTGCAATTCAGTTGTTATGCAGATATATAGATAATTAAATTAACATAGTTACATGGTATCAACATTGAAATTAGTCTAATATATTGCAATGATTTCTATATTTAGTACATATAAATGATATTACAATTAAGTTAATTTAAGTCTATATATATTGGAATTATGTCAATAGATTGAAATTCAGTTGTTATGTAGATATATAGATAATCAAATTAACATAGTTACATGGTATCAACGTTGGAAAACACGTACTCGCTCTTTGGCTTTTGGGAGCTTGGGAGTTGGTAGGAAACACTCTAAAATCATTGGGAGCTTCCATGGGTACTTTGGAGCTTTTTGGGAGTTTCATTGCAACAAGTTTTGATGTTTTGGGTACTTATCTTCAACAAATTTTGATGTTTCAAGTACTTATTTTGAGCAAGGAATGTACCATTTGTTTATTTTCTAAGTGATACATGCGAGGTTAGGGGGTTGGTCTGGATGAACTCTATAAAGCTACAGAGAGGTGGAGATGTAGCAAAAGTTTCAACAAAATATAGGCAACTTTTGTTACAAATCTTGAATTTCAACAATTGCAAAGAAGTCTACTTGCTTGAAGCTTAAAGCTTTAATGATAAGGTGCAATGAATTACAATGGTTAGAAAGAGAAAAAGTTGTGTGTCAGTTAGTTTCATTTATAAATTTCCAAACTTGAATTTAATATAACATTGCATAAAATCACATAATAATCAAGTAATAACAATGTTTTATTCGGTTTGCGAATTCCATATGTTTCTTTGCTGGGAAAAAATTTGATTGGCAAATTGTTGATGGATTAATATTTTGATTTTTTAAACATTATTCAAAGTTAAAATTTTACATAATTTTTACAAAATTATTAATTGATTAGCTATATATATAGATATAATATATAATTATTAATATATTATATTATATATATTATATATATATAGATAATTCTTATTTTTTAATATAAAAAATATTAAATTGTAATGAGTAGGGCGGATATTTTTTTTTGACAATAACGGTTATATTGAAATGGGCGGTAAACCAGCTACCGCATGCTTTAATATTCTGAAGAGTCCATTATAGAGAACAGGGGAATATAAGAAATTGCAGATCAAATCCAAGAGAAATGCTGGTCAAATCGAGATTCTGAACTGAAGAAATAAACTACTTCGGCATAATTATGGTTGTAGATGAGATGGCGCCTCATACAAAGTCCTCAAGCGGGTCTTGAGCTAACTGTATATCAAACTTCGCTTCAGATGAGCTGCCTGCGAATCTGTGATGCCGTTCCAGCAGACATCCTTTGCACAGGAAACTGAGTGACCGCAGGATGAAGTGAAGACTTCAACAACTGGAATTGCCAACGCAGAGTTTGGGAGAAGTCACAAATGTTGTTTCCCAGGGAAGACTGACTCTGAGATTTCTGGTCCAGACCGTCAGAAGAGAGAGACAGAGGAAAAGCGAAACTGAGCATGGATACACCCTTTAGGAATCTTTAAATTCACTGGGGAAACAGAGACAAATCAAATAACAGAAAACAAACTCGGAATATGGATTCAGCCTTGGGTTACCAGATTACAAAATTGATTGAGCAGAGAGCCCCTATTTCAAATAGGAAGGGAGGATCGAGCTGGAAATTTAAGGAAATGAGCAAGATGATTCTGTTGAGTTTATTACCAGGGATCTTCGAGAGCAGAGGACACCAAGGTTGGCCTCATTATCAGCTAGGGAGTTGAGGTTCCTTAAGATATGAAAGAAGGATATTTTGTTAAATTTGGGGAGCAGAAGTCTGATTTTCCTAATGATGGAGGTTAATTGAACCTGATGAGAGTTCTTAGGACGAAGCATGGCCTGGATGATGAGTCTTGAGTCTCCGAAGACTGTGAGAGAAAGGATATTTCTTTTGATCGCCTGTGTCAGCCCTTGCCACAATGCTAGAGCCTCCGCTCTGTTGTTAGTTTCAATTCCTAGACCCCAATGGAATCTCAGTTCCGGAAAGCCACCAGGGCTCAATAAAACTCCCCCACTGCCAGCAACCCCAGGGTTTCCTTTAGAAGCCCCATCGAAGAATAAACAGTGATCTTCCAAGGCCGATCTCCACTTGATAAACTCTTGTTCTTCCAGCCTAATCTCCCAACTGGAATGAACGGGAACAGATTGAGGGGTCCTTTCCTTTAGCTTTGGAACTAATTCTTTGAACCAATTCTCTTCTTTTATGAGCAGTCTTGTTTCGTTCCTTGATGAAGTATTGGCTTCCAGTGCCTCTCCCAACAAAGCTTTTATTTTAGAGATAACTCTTATTGTAGTGCAACTTTCTTCTCGAAAGATTCTGTTGTTTCTTTCCAACCATAATTTCCAACAAATAAACTTAGGGATCCACATCCAGCTGGTTTTGAGAAGAATTTTATTTTTAAGACAGAAGGGAGATAAGTTGGCCCAAGTTCTGAACAAGGCAGGAATTTTGTCTGGGAGAGCAAGGATAGTGGGCTCTAACAGTAGCAACCCCCTCCAGACTTCTTGAGCAAAGGGGCATAGCAGCAACAGGTGATTGGTAGTTTCTTCATCAAACCTGCAGAGAGGACATCTGGAAGGTCCTTCCATCCCTCTTCTTCTCAAATTATCTCTGGTGAGGATGCTTCGATGTGCCACTGTCCAACAGAAGAAGTCTATTTTTGGAAGAGCTGGAAAGTCCCATATAAATTTCCATTGGGCTGGATTTGGAGGAACATGAGGAGCAGCCATAATTCTTTTATAACCTTCAGAAATAGTATATTGGCCAGATATGGACCCCCAGCCTCTTTTGTCTTTAGCGGTGGCTTTTGAAGGAGATTTTCCTTGGAGCATATCTAGAATTAAAGAGGCTTCCCCCTGCAGCATTCTGGGGACCTCCCCCAGATTCCACCCATCCCAGGTTCTGTCGGGTGCTTCTTTCCAGTTCGAAATGTCCCACAATGTGTGCAGATTACGAGACTGAAGCCAATATTTGATGTTTGCAAGACCATTCACATGCTTCATTGGTTGGTCACCCAAGTTCGAATCATCCCAGATATTGATTTTCCTTCCATTGCCAGGGATCCAATATAGGTGTTGGCTGAATTGCTCCCTTGCAGCATTGCAAAGGTTGAAAATTGGTGAACCTTTTAGAGTTCTTGGGGGCTTATCCAGGCATCTCAATCGCTGCCCATGGAAGTATTTCTTCCAAATGACTCTTTTACTCCAGCTAGTATTTCCAGAGACTAAATTCCATAGGATCTTGGATCCCAAAGCAAGATTTTGAGAAGCCAAATTGCAAAGCTGGAGGCCTCCTTCTTGAAAGGGACTCTTGAGGATTTCCCAGCTCACCAAATGGATTCTTCTGTCATTGTTATTCCCACCTTCGCACAGAAATCTTCTCAACAGGCTATCTAACTTACTAAGAAAGGTTTTTGGGGCGAGGATAATTGAGTTTTGGAATAGTGGCATGCTTATTAGGACCGATTTCATGAGGATGACTTTCCCTGCATTGTTCAACCATGAGGCACCCCAGGCTTGGATTCTATTCTTTATTTTGTCAAGCAGCGGCAGCCAGTGAGCAACCTTAGGTTTAGTTTTGAAGATTGGTATCCCGAGATATTTAAATGACTCCCAATTTCGGATTCCTTCCATTTCTAAAAGTCTTGCTATGTCAGGCAGTTCTTTAGTCGAGCAATTCCAGCCATAGATAGAGCATTTTCTATAATTGATTTTGCTGCCCAAGATCAGCCTGTAAATGTCCAGTTCCCTCTTGAAATGTCTGGCAGAGATCAAGCTAGCTCCTCCAAGCAGCAGAGTGTCGTCAACAAATTGGGCATGATTAATGTCTTTCACCTTGTGAGTAGTTCTGAGGCCAGGCAGTGTTTGAATTTGCTGATTATGGTCTAGTTGGAAACTTAACACCGAGGCTTGGACAGCATATAGGAGCGGAGACAATGGGCATCCCTATCTCAGACCCCTAGAAGCTTGGAAGAAATCAGTAGAACGGCCATTAACCAAGGGCGCAATCCAAGGCGAGGCAATACAGGCTTTCACCCATTCGATGAAGTTTGTTGAAAAGCCTAGCTTCTTCATCACAGCAAACAGAAATTCATGTCTCACCCTGTCAAATGCGTTAGCCAAGTCGAGCTTAATCACCATGCCATTCTCCTTTCTTTGGCAACTAGAATGGAATTCTTCTTGGACCAGCACAATATTATCCAAAATCTTTCTGCCTTTTATGAAACCGCCTTGATTTTCAGGGATGATGTCTGGCAAGATGTTTTTCAGTCTATTGGCTATTATTTTGGAGACCAACTTATAGATGGAATTGCACAAAGATATTGGCCTAAATCTACTAAAGTCAGAGGCGCCTTTCTCTTTCGGGATCAGAGCTAGGAAGGTTGAGTTGATGCCACCACCTATCTTTACACAATTATGGGATTTTCTGACCATCCTCAGTAGATCTTTATTGATTATTAACCAGCAAGTCAAAAAGAACCTGACAGAGAACCCATCTGGCCCTGGGGCTTTATCAGGTTCCATGTTGTTCAGTGCCTCCTCAAGCTCTTCCATACTAATCGGAGCTATCAGCATATCGTTGTCCGATTCCTTGACACAATTGGGTATTAAATTGATCGGATAAGAGTGGGGATCAATAGCTGGTTCTTCAGGAGCCGAATATAGATCTTGGAAGAAGGAGTATGCAGCTCTCTTGATGCCTTTGAAATCCTTGATCACAGTATTTTGGTGTTGAATCTCTGAGACTGATTTGAAGTTCTTTCGGGCTTCCGCTTGCTTATGAAAAAAGCTGGTGTTCTTATCGCCGGATTTGAGCCAGAGCATCCTAGACTTCTGCCGCCAAAATTCTTCCTCCTCCCTTCTTGATCTATGAACCTCTTTTTGGAGCTCGACTTCTTTTAGTAGCATACTTTGAGAAACAGGATTTTGCTCCATTTCTAGTTGATGATCAGTAAGCCTATTTGTATTTTCTTTTCTTTTGGATGTGGGGGTTCGCAGTCTTTTAGCCCATTCTAGAATCCTGCTTTTCTCTTCCCATACAAAGAAAGGAGAACCATGGACGGGCCTATTCCAAGAGTCGGAGACCACATCTTGAAAGCCTTCTTGCTGGATCCACAAAGGGCTGAACCGAAAAGGGATGGGGCCAATATTGCAATCAAGGGAAAGCTCGAGAAGAATTGGCTTATGATTAGAGGTGAGATTTGGGAGAATTTTAGAGGATGCCAAAAGACCGCTGGTTAGGAAGGAAGAATGGACAAGAAATCTGTCCAGACGGGTAGCAATATGATTGGGACCTGTTCTTTTATTGGACCAAGTGAATTTTCCAGAAGAAGGTTTAATATCCTCCAGGACCCAGCCCAGCATTATGTCTTCAACCCATTCTCTGGCAGGATCCCTGACAATGTAACCTCCCTTTTTCTCATCAATATCAAGGGTGACATTAAGGTCACCGGCAATTATGATATTCTCGAGGTTTTGCTCTAAAAGAAATGAATGAAGCGAATTCCAGCAGATTTTTTTCTCACTTGACAAAACAGGAGCATAAACATTAAACATACTTACTTGCTGACTAGAATCATTGTGGAGTAGTTGAATGAAGAGTCAGTGAGGGCTGCTTTTTTCTTGAATAAAGTCATATATGGTGTTGTTCCAGAAGGTGGCTATTCCACCAGAGGCACCTCTTGCACTAACCGCTTTTCCATGGCCTTTGTTCCAAAAAAATTTACTAGATTTGAGGAGGGAAAGATCCTCCAGCTTTGTCTCCTAGATGAGGAGGATTTCAGGCGAATATATTCTCACTAAATCTTTCAGGGCTTCCTCTTTCGACCTGCTACCTAAACCTCTGCAGTTCCAGGAGACGTATTTCATTATTTACTTTTGAGGGGAGAGGAGGCTCCCATTGGAGCCTTGTTGCTTTTGCATCCAGATCTGGTATTCATCATTGATTTGAGAGTTTTTTGGGATCCCTAGAGGACATCTTTGTAAGTTTCTTCCTCTCTTTGTTTCTTCTTGGATTTCCGCCCTCTAGTCGTCTTGATTGGAGTGGCCAACGAATTGTCAGATTCAGAATCTCTCTCTTCTGAATCTCCTTCAGAGTCTGAGGCTAGACTAATGTGTTCTTCATTGCCTTCATTTCCTCTCTAACACTCCTCGGGTGTGTGAACTGTTGATTCTACTTCATTTGTTTTTCCTTGTTTCTCCATATTTCTGGTTTCTTTTTGGTTCTCCTTATCATCCATCTTTTCTCCAGATGGGGATCCGTCTTTAGAAGCAGCAACGGATTTTGGGCTGATGTGAGGATTTCCTGATGGGGCGGAAGTTTTCTGTCCGGGAGGCTTTGGGATAGCCTTTCCCTTTCTGATTTCTTTCCATCCTTCATCTTCAACTGTGTTCCGAGATGGGGCTTTTGGGCAGTTTCTCTGGAAGTGTTCGTGCTCATGACAAGTTCGACATTTGAAAGGCAGCTGCTCGTAGTCCAACTTCTGGTAGTGCTGCCATTCTCCAACTTTGAGTTTAATCGCTTCTGGTAGCCCGGCTTCCAGATCGACTTCTACGCGGATTCTGGCACAAGTATATTAGCCCTTGTGATCAGCTTTGTCAATGAATCGACCCAGCCTATTACCGATCTTCTGCAGAGATTGATAGCTCCAACAGTGAAGAGGGAGATTGGGTAAACGAACCCAGATCGGCGTCTCCTTGGGGACATCAACAGATGGATCAAAATCAGGACTCCATTTATTGAGATACAGTCCCTGATTTCCCATAAAGTACAACCCGTTTCTGAAAACCAGGTCACGATCTTCCTTGGTGGTAAATTCAAAGATGAAATAGCCTCGCCCTACAGCATAACAAATTACATTATTTTCCAGCTGCGGTCTCCAGTTTCGTTGTATCCAATCGTCCGTGGTCTTAGTGGACGGCCATCGGCCCATAAACTACCCTACCAGGCCTCTGTCAGACAACGCAAGAGCGATTTTAATCGATTGCTCCTCTGGGAGTGCTATCTCTGGTATTTCATCAAGCCTTTTAATGAATTTCGGTACTTCAACGTGCTGATGCTTCTTCCCTTTCTGTGTTAACAGCCTTCTGAAGGCATTTGCGTTGGATAGAGGAGGGGTGGGAGCAGACTCCCCACCCCCGGGACCGCTCATGGCAGCGTCCAAGAACTTGTCGGCAGCGACCTACAGGCGTCTTCAGAGCAGCAATGCGCGCGTTTTTATTTTAATATACTATATTATACCAGTGTAACCTAGGAAATTAATAAATAAATATTACGATTCTATAATGAGGTAAATATTATAATTAAAATATTTTATAAAAAAATATTTAAAAAAATATTATAATTAAAAACTTATATATTATTTTCAAATTAAAAATTTAAATATATATATATATATATATATATATATAATTTTGATGTCTTAGTTCACATCGAATCATTATCTTTCACCTCTGGGCCTACGATTAATTTTTCAGTCTTCCACTGCCACCGAAAAGGATGGGCTCCTTCTACGAGTGTTTTACAAAGTCATGTCAAATTTGGTTGACACCCTCACTCAAAAACTCCGTATACAATGCATGGCACGTCCTCAAGAGGAATTGGCACCCTACGAATAGCGCAGGCCTCTTCTTCCTTTCGCCACCTTCTTCCACAACACGCGTTTCGTGCCTTTAAAACGCATGCAAGGAGAGCAAGCAAAATATGTCCTCTCTTTTGCCTTCGCGCTTTCCATATTCTTCCACAGTCATCCAAGATGTCCGTTTCGTTGAAGTTTCAGAGCGGTTTGTTTATAATCATCACAGCCGTTATATTGTCAGTTCTGAGCCTCAGTGGCTCGTCATGAATATAAAAATAAATAAATGAATGTAAATATTATGATTTTGTTATTACAAATATATAAATGAATATTATGATTTTATCGTTGAAGTTTCAGAGCGGTTTGTTTATAATCATCGCAGCCGTTATAGTGTCAGTTCTGAGCCTCAGTAGCTCGTCATGAATATAAATATAAATAAATGAATGTAAATATTATGATTTTGTTATTACAAATATATAAATGAATATTATGATTTTATCATCAAGTAATATATTATAATTTTATTAAGATGTTTTTTATAATTTAATATATTATGGGTAAATGTATAGGTATAAATATTTAACATTTAATATTTATGTATATGTTTAATTAAAAAATAATAAAAAGTTAAAAGTAATATAGAATTAAATATGGTGGAGATTTTGTAATGTAAAAAGTTAGATCTTAGTTCAATTATCAATAAAAAGTTAAAACAAAGACAGAGGGAAAAACAAAGACATAGAGATAGAGGTAGAGAGATGGAGTGACAAGGGAGAGAGAGAGAGGGAGAGGGGAGAGGAGAGAGAGGGAGAGAAGGGGAGGAGAGAAAAAAAGGAGACATACGGATGGAGGGGGGAGACAAGGGGATAGAGAAGGAGAGAGGGAGAGAGATAGTGACAAAGTTGGAGGGTAGAGAGAGAGACTGGGGATAGAAACATAGGGAGGTAGGAGAGAAAGAGAGGAAGGGGAAGGAAGAGAGAGATGGCTTGAGAGAGAGGAGTGAGGGAGAGAGAGAAATATAGATCTAACCTATTGTATGTGTAGAATGATCAATTTTTTTTTCACTTTCAAATTATAATTTTTTAAGTTTCATTAATTATAAAAAAAATTATTAAATTTTTTTAATAAAAAATTACAGTTATAAAATTTAGATATTATTTTTCAAATTTAAAATTAAAATAATATATTTATGTGGCGTTCTCTCAATTCAAATCAAATCATCAATTACTAATTCCAATTTTAGAGGAAAAGATTAAGGGAATCTTTAGTCTCTTGGGTTACAATTACACCAAAAGAATGACCTCTTTTTTGTGGTTTATGGTATTAGTGGGATTTGTTGGCCTCACTCTCATAATAAAACAATTATAAATCCAAAATTATAATTAAATAAATCAAATCTTGACAATTAGGAGTTAGTCTCTTAAACTAGGGAGTTTAGTTAGGATGAGAAATTCTCTCTAACTAGTTCTCCTATATTAATGTGTTGTTGAGATATTTTCTCAACCAAGTTTGTTCAAGATAGATGCACTATCTTGAGACAAACTTCCTCATATGTTTATATTGTATTATAAACATTATTTTAATAATGAAAATGTGAGTAATGTTGTAAGGCTGAGGCTTTTTCAGCCATGTCTGGTTGGTTTTTCTACATTTCTGTTATTGAAATGTAATTTATTTTATGAGTGTTTTATTATTAGTTTCTTAAATTTCTTCAATTGGTATCAGAGTAAATGGTCAAGGGCCTGATGTGTTGTTATACCTTTGGTAATGTTGCTGTGTGAAGATTGATTCGACGGAGGTATAATTGGGTCTATGCTTTTCCCCTTGGAATTATTTGTGGGTGGACGTGATCGTTGATCGTGTGCCTATTCTGGAGTGGTGCATCGCGGATCGTGTGCTTAGATAAGACCGAGAGCACGTGGTTGACAGTGTTGTCACCAAGTTGGTGCCTGAGTCTATATCCATTGTTGCATTGGTCTGTGGAGGAACAAGCTTGGTGAATTGAATGTAGTGTTGCGTCTTATGCGCTGAGAAGATTCGATCCGAAATTTACGAGATCGCACCCTCGAATCCCCCGATCCATTCCCATGAGCTGAATCTGCCATGATCTGAATCAGTTTAGATGTGCACAGTGTTTATTGAAATCTTGACATGGTATTTTATGGACTTGACTGTGTGACTTAGCACGCATTTGACCGAGTGGCATGGTACATGGTTTCTATTGAAACAGTTTCATTCGAATTCTCGTAACAAAGACGCAGCCCCAAAAGCAAGGAGAGTGTTCTTTGTCGAAAGCTCTAAAATTTGATACGTTGAGGAGCCGAGGCGCAATTGAAAGTTTTACGCTAAGCCACTGTCACTGCCATCATCATCATCGTGAGCTGTTGTGGCCATAATCTGCGAGGGAGGAGGCACTGCTTGCTCGAATCTCGATGGATCAAATTTCTCTACATTGCTAAAATACTCAGATTTTATGTGGGTTGAATTCACAGTCCAAAGCACCTTCCATCCTTTAGGTATTGTGTATCCTTCGTATGTAAAGTCCTCCATAGCCTTGTGAAACCCTCCTTGAGAAGGAGGCTGTAGTCTCAGCATTTCTTGACCAGTTCTCCACGAATATTTCACCTTTCGGAAGTCTTGCCACTCCAGAGGTTGCCCCACCTCTTTTGAATTTGTTATATCTAATTCTTCATAACAGTGAGGATTCTCAGCCAAAAATTTAAGCAACAGTGGTAATGTTGAGCTGATAGTGCCTTGACCTGCAAATATAAGCAGCAGGAAGTTGTCCTTAACTTCGTCGTCAGTGAGGGATTCCCTTTCACCTCACTCATCAACATGAGAGAGTAGGAAGGAGAATAGATCTTGCTCCAGAGAAGCCTTTCCATCCTGTAACTTCGTACTCGGATTTAAAGCATACCAAGACTCCACAAAAAAATGATCAGACGTGTTTTTGCTGTGAGAGGTTCCAGGTGAAGAATTTCAATGGAGTTGTTGGACAACGATTTTGAAGAAAATGGGCTTACTCTGCAAGTGAAAATTGAGCGAAACGCCAATCTTTGGACTCTATCTGAGAAAACCTTTCGATGATGGAGTCAGGTTATGTTCGTTCTCCCTTTGTTAAATTTACACAGTTGTTTATTTATTTATGAAAAAAATGAGGACTTTGAAATTGAGATATCACGTGCACTGTAAAGAAACATGCTGGTACGACGGAAGGCATTCCAATAATCTGATGTGAAGGAAGCCCAGAATCAGTTGCAAAACCCCGCTTCAAATAAGTGGATGAACTGTTTAGCGAGTGTGAAGCAATATATCTTGCTGATAATCTACCCCTTACAATTTTAGGCCAGTGAGCATTTCTTGGGGCTGATTATGAACAGAAATGCTTGGAAAATATGTAGTCATTTCTGGACATGCTGCAGTCTGTACATTTCTTGATAAATTATGAGAAAATGTACGTACATGTGTTTTCTGGCTGACATCCTTACACACACTGGAATTTTCATCTCCCTTACCACATGCTCTGCTCTCCAAATAAGAAGCAATGGCAGAATATCCTCATTCAAAGCCTCTCAAAATTCGACTTCGTTGAAGAGGAGTGTGGTGGTTGCGTGTGGATCTGCGAGCGAAAGCGTCGTGGGCCCATAATCCTTTCCTGAGAATTTTGCTGATCATTTCCTGTCAGTTGTTTGCACTTTCTATTGAAATAGCGTAGATCATCATCAAACGCATTGGGTCTAATACCTGCAACATGCAAGTCAAAGGTAAAAGAAATAAACAAATTCGTAAGTCAACACTTGAAGTTTATGTTTAAAGCTTTTAACACGGGCACATTTTTTTTATATTACTTCATGGGTGAAAAGTGTAAACTAATATTTCTGGGAATGTTTGTTTTTTTTTCTCCACGAGAGATAAGGTGTGTTTTAATGTAAACAACTTTTGATCTTTGGAAAACAATTCACTTTATAAAGTGATTTCATATTGTTTGAAGTAAAGTGAATCTTTTGTAATGGAGTGATAAGGTATAAGTTGTAATATGGAGAAATAAGGTGCGAAGAGATAAGAGTATATATTGTAATTTTGTAGTTATAAGTATTTTGTCTTTAGAGTGGTAAGTGACTTTTTTTTTTTTTTTAGAGAAAGTCATTGTTGCACTCCAAAGTAATATTTTATTTTGAAAGAGATTGAGTTAGTGCATGCAGTTTTTGAAGATAATTTGCTTTTAAAGTTTGCAAGTGTGATATTCTCATTGAGAAGTTTTCATGACAAAGTTGTGACATTGAAGAATAATGTACTTCAATAATTAATAAAATCATAATTTTTTGTGGTGCTTGTGTCCTAGATCTCTTGAAATTGAATAAGGGGATGTTAGGTACACCGTGTGTAATGAATGTGTGTGCATGACTTGTGTTCAGATTATCAAAATGCTCTCTTTGTATTATGCTTAAACAACTACATGCACATAAGCGAGCTTAAGTATAAGAATGCTTAATCAAGCTTAAGTACACAAGCACAAAGCGTCACATCATCAACTTAATAAGATTATCTTCCAAGCAAGCACATTTCACAACATGTAATCAAAGCAATCAAGTTAAGGACACTACAAAATCAAACATTTCAAGCCAAGAGAACATCAACATAATCAACGCTATTTTGTATCATTGTAGATAAAACATTTTTTAAACTGAATGTGCAGGTAATTCTCGATTGTAACCAGACACCCCAATGTTGAATTGTTAAGGTGAATACATTAAGTCAAGTAAGTCTTAAACTGAGTCATCAAGATTGAACTTGTCATTTGTCTTCTTGGGCGCTATTTCGGACAGTGTTCACACCCTTCCTTTTTTAAAAAATCAACACATTCAGTTGACTACATTCAAGAAAGCATAAAGTGTCAGTAATCAATCAAGCAAGTTCAAGCAAGCCATCTAGCAAGCAATCATCATAAAACGAGTGTGAATTCTAGTATACTATTCTTCAAGTGAGCATCAAATCAAGCCAGTGTTTAACACAAGTGCAATAAGCAATAAATCAAGGGAGTGTGTCATTCAAACAACAAAGTAAGCGAGCGTGTCATTCAAACAACCAAGCAAGCGAGTGTGTCAAAATCAAGTGCGAAAGTTCAAAGCACGACATCTACAACAAACAAGCCAGTGTGAAGTTGATTGAAGCATTCACAAAGTGTCAGTGAAGCATTCAAGCAAAGCGATCGTCATCAAGCGAGTGTGAAATCAAGAGTTCAAGCAACCAAGTTATAAAACTCTAGCAAGTGTTTAAAGCATCAACAATAAGCAATAGTACAAGCAAGCCTGAATTCAATGTAAGCAAAGCTAACATGGCGACACA